>JBAMJV010007325.1:0-111695 GCA_037951105.1 Echinarachnius parma | reverse complement strand
CAGACAAAAGGTTTATAATGTATTACTATTTGGTATGTCCACTGAGTAATATGTGAATGTTTCATCTGATGATAAAATAACTATAACGTATTTAGCGAAAATATAAGTGCCACTTGCTACCCACTGCCAGGAGCTTATCCATACCATTTTGTAATAATATCATTATATCATTACTATCTCAATAACAAATTACAAATTTGGAAAACCAAAGCTGGTTTAAGGAACACAATCAGAACCACTAAAAATGCAAGTGAGTTTGGTCGAATTAGAAAAGTATACTGAGATCGAAAAAAAACATAATAGCACCATCTAAACTCGTAATTTTCAAATAATTATAATTGTGTTTTAATACCAATGAAGGAAAAAAAGAAGTAGAAGTAGCAGGCACTAACTCTATGCTTAGCTAAGTTTGTGTTCTGACTTACTTTTGACTGAGCTCAGGCTGCAACGACACTGCGTCGCCTTCTTTCGGACAACTTCGACTGGGCTCGGCTGGGCTTCGGGCTGGTAACCGTATCTCCGATGAAGACCCGAAGATGAGTAAGCAGGTCGCTCGATGTTCACCTGAAGCAGGGGGTCGTTCTCTCCGTACCCTTCCACTTCGTCATCGTACGTAACATCATTTTCACCGTGTATTTCCAAATCGTTGTCATCGTCATCGTTCGACGTCGACGCCGACATTTTGATGTCGTTGCCGTCCTCATGTCTTTGATTCGTCGCTTTGATACCGACGCTGTCTTCCAGTTCGATGATGATGTCTGTTTCAGCCATAGTGTCGGTTGGGGCGTAAAGCTCATTCGTCACCGGCACGAGCCGCTGATATGCTGCAGTAATAAGCAATGATAATATCATAGTAATAATAATGACAATATAATAATAATGAATGTATGATTGTAGACCTACTTTATAATACCAATCGATAATAATGCCGCACACGAACAACAACACAGTCAGGATCACCTTGAAAAAGGTGGAATCGGCGTATTAGAAGACTTCTTTATTAGTATTATTATTATATTTATCACAATTTATCACAATTTATCATAAATTTATCATAAATTATGTTACTACAATACAATCGGACAGTTTGATTCAAGCGGGTGAATTAATAGTAGTAATAAATAAACTGTTGTATACATAGCTTTGTAAATTAGTAATACTACTACTACTACTACTATTACTACTACTACTACTACTACTACTACTATACTACTACTACTACTAATAATAATAATAATAATAATAATGATAATAATAATAATAATAATAATAATAATAATAATAATAATAATACTAATAATAACAATAATAATAACAATAATAATAACAATAATAATACTAATAATAATTATAATTGTAATGCAACTGATTATAATAACAAATTACAAACTTGTTCAGTAACTTCGAAGAATATTACAGAAAAAGATTAATCACAACCAAGATTTAAAACAATGAACAATAATTTTGACTTTAAATTGTAATGAGCAGTACCGTACTACGTACGATACAATGAATGTATATACAAAGACAAGATTTACGATAAAAGTATGTACTTAAAAGGAAGACGATGGAGTTTCGATATGAAATTAAAGTTAACACTCATTAATGCAGTCAAATAACCATAGAAATGCATGAGCTATGCAGCCCATCCCTGCAATGCCGAAAACAAAGATGTTCGGAAATTGAAGACAACATATTTGTTGACATAATCAGCACCATATTCGGGCAAATGACTTATAATGTATTGTATTCAGGCGAATTCATATCACATTCTGGCATAAATCATGTCATATTCGGGAAAAGTCATAACATCAGCTCATAACCATTCATTGTTATTGTTGTTGAACTTGAAAACATGCATGTACACATATTGTTATGCGTTAATGTTATCCGAGCAAATTAACCACACAGCCTCTCAAGCTGGTCATGCTGGGAGAGAAAATGCCAACATGTCAAGACGTATATGACTTCATGCCACACATTTGCAAGCTTATTTGCCCCTTTAAAGCTTTAAGCGTCTGATTAACTTTAAATATCCTTATCAATCACGTTACACAGCTCGGTCATGTTTACCCACTCCGCTCTACACACATCGCATCCGCATGCATACAGCTGTACCGTGCATACATACGATCAATTGGATACGTCCTACAGTCATACTCATACGGGAACATACCAATGAATATGATTTAAACAATACAAATTAAAATGAAAGGGTACATACTGTACAGAGCGCAGGTATTCTCCTTTGAACAAAATATGCAATCTAGTATCACATAACTATGATATAAATTATCCGAAATCTGGAGAATGGAATGTATGAAAAAAGTAAAGTAAAGATTACGAAGTCGATTACATGAATAGGTCTAAGACTAAGTAGATAATTATACCACATGTATGTACAGGTAAATTAGCCGTTCGCGAATGACTCCTTTATAGTTTATAATAATAAGAACAAAGAGTGGTCAGTACCTTTCGCACCATCGGAATCCTTCCAAGTGGCTGGGTCCGACATGGTTCCTTGCTTTTGTATCCCCGACCAGCCGATTATAAAATATTGCTAACACGACACAATCACAAATTGTACACTACAACATGCCCTCAACGCGTAAAATATGCATCCTTTAATTATGTATACAAGTACATGCAAACATACATGAATGTTGCTGGTTTTTTTTGTCTTTTCTCGAACAACGTAGTTTATCACATTATTGTATTATTTACCGTGTTTACTGTTCGTACCTTGTACTTTGATCAGCACCTGGGCGCGCGGGCGGTGCGTTAGAAAACATGGGCGGAGCCTATTATTATCCGTGCCTATAGAGTACAGAAGCCATGACATCATACAAATCGTTTTTTGGAATTTTCAAATTTGAACTTCATTTTCCGAAAGAGCATAAAAAATAATGTCTAAATACCAAAAATCGATTGAATATGTTCAGTATTGACTGAGATATGCCCATCCGAATTAATTTTTTTTTCAATAGGCAATCAGTGTTATAGTGGTCTGGTTCATAACTTTATGAACCAGAGCACTATAACACTGATTGCCAATTGAAGTAAAATTCTTTCGGATGGGCATATCTCAGCCAATACATAACATATTCTATTGATTTTTGGTATTTGGACATTATTTGTGATGCTCTTTCGGAAAATGAAGTTCAAATTTGAAAATTCGAAAAATAGATTTTTGATGACATCACACTTCACCACTCTATGCGATCGACTACATGCAGGACTCACTGGTACATGGTATACAAGTATGTTATTGTTTTTTTCTCGAAAAACGTACAACTGTTATTATGGTTACTAATATTATTAGTGCGTACCTGGGAAGTGGGCGGGGCTCTACTTGAGCGGTACTTCATGAGGGATGAGTGGAGCTAAATGATGGCGCTCTGTTCAAGTTCAATTTAACCCGTTCACTACGAGATTCTGAAATCCCCATAGACATAGTTAACTAATTTCAGTTCAAATCATTCAAAATACGAACGGATTTATAAGCGCTTGACATTCTACTCACGGGACCTGAGAGATCGAACCCTATTAAAATGAGTTGTTGTCATATTATGTAATCCACATTGATGTTCTCTATCCAGGAGTATCGTACTTCAGTCGGTTGCTGAAGTAGCGCCCTATAGTAGGGCAGCTTTGGCTAGTATACCCCACTGGGAGTTGAGATTGGGGAGGGGGGGAGGGCACTTGTGCGGGCTCAAACTCTACCTGAAGACCAATTATGATTATAATGATGCGTCTTTGAACGTGGTACATAGATACTTATAGAATGGGTTGATAAATCCCTGCAATCTGATTGGTTGAGAGCAAAATTTGTGCAGACAATTAATTGTACTGGATGCATGAAAAGTCGTGCGTCCGGTAAAAAAATCATGCGTCCGGTAAAAATTGCATGCGTCCGGCAAACATTTCATGCGTCCGGTAAAAAAGTCATGCGTCCGGTAAAAAATGTCATGCGTCCGGTAAAAAATTTCATGCGTCCGGTAAAATTATTTCATGCATCCGGTAATTTTTCTAATTTTTAATTTTTTGACTTTTTGGGGGGCGTAACAATGCCCATTCTATAAAACAGATGATGCGCAAGTTTATTTCGTGGGTCGGTGGAATTGTTTGCACGCGGTAACTATGGAAACTAGTCTAAACCCACTCGGCTTCGCCTCGTGGGTTTAACAGTTCCATAGTTACCTTGTGCAAACAATTTCTACCGACCCACTCATACCTGCGCATCATTTGTATAATGACGCTAAAGAAGCGATATGCTATTGATTTTCAATGCTAGGGTTAGAGCAAAGTCTACGTTTTAAAAGTGTGCGCATAAGGAGGAATAGTTAAGTTTTGGTATAGAAGGCGCTACACAAATTAACTTTCTGTTTGATAATGACATACTGAGTGTCAAATTTGAAAGAGCATACAATTTTAATGACAGAAGAAACTTTATTTGATCAAAATCGGTTCAGAAATGGCTGAAATATCCACAAACAACCATTGTGGGCCCCACAATTATTCGATAACTTTGAAACAGCTGATAACAACAAATTGTAATGCTCCCTCTTTTAAACAATTTACAAAAACAAATTAAATAGTTGTATTCACTCTATCTAATCACTATTCCATCAAAACATCACGTGCACAATATTTTCTTTAAAATGGTTCAAACCAAAGAGTTTTTAGAGAGCGCCCTTTTGAGTTTTAACGGCTCTTTTTTAATGTCGATTGCAGGCGTTTTATTTGGTCATTTGTAATTGATGTATTCCTTTCGAGCATGGTGGAATTATAATTGTTGGTTTGTAAAGTAATGGTGTAGGTTTGGGTTACTAAAATTAAGTTTGACCAAAACTGTAGTAACATTGCCAAAGAGGGCAATGCAACTCAAGAAAAGAGTTTACACTACTTTATACATCGTAATATACCTGTTTATTATATGTAACATTACTCCGACTCAGATTTCTGCTTTGGAAGAAAAATGTGAAAACTCTATAGGCTATACCACTGTTTACGCGAACACTGGAGGCCGCCATTATTAGGTTTGAACGAACCACTTCAATAGCACCTATTCAAACCATTGTCTGAATACTTGTAGTAGATGCGCATCCAGTGTTCGCGTAAATAGTGGTAAAGCCGATAGAGTTTTCACATTTTTCTTCCAAAGCAGAAATCGGAGTCGGAGTAATGTTACATATAATAAACAGGAATATTACGATGTATAAAGTAGTATAAACTCTTTTCTTGAGTTGCATTGCCCTTTAAAACTCAAGCGATTCTCACACATCCTGTTCTCTTCGTCAGTATTACCATAAGAAGCCTGGAATATGTTTCAGTTTTTCCGATTTTCTCTTTAAAATTTGTTATAAAGATATTTGTCTCGGTTGAAGTGTTCGGATTTTAAATTCTCCGTTGGAGACTTTTTTCAAAGTTAATGCAATGAGTTAGCAAATATCACCTTTTCACACACGTCTCGGTTGAAGTGTTCGGATTTTAAATTCTCCGTTGGAGACTTTTTTCAAAGCTAATGCAATGAGTTAGCAAATATCACCTTTTCACAAATGTTCACACATCACTCAGTGGTGGACACATCAAATAACAGAGAGGCACATTTTATCAAGTTACACCATTCAGTTTTTGCACATGTCAACAAGTTATTAAATACTTTTTATTGGGTATGGTTTCAGGTTAAGGTTAGTATTTAGGTTTTGCGTATGGTTATCATGGTGATGGTTATGGTGAGAGTTAGTATTATAGAGGGGGTGCTTTATGATCATACATTTCTACTTTCTTGCATGTATTTTCTCTTGTTTCCTAATATGGCAAGAATAAATATTGCTGACATTCGTAAATATTGTAGTATAGCGCAAAATTACCATACCTTTTCAATGCATAATGATTACAAGAAACAATTTCAAGTTGTATATTAAAAGGTAAATGGATATTACAGTTATGGTTAAACACAGGTTAAGACGGTAACTAAAACTTGTAAGTTATGCTTGAATGGTAAGCAGGTGTTCACACAAGGGGGCGCACTCCCCATACCTCACGCTTTAACCATGTTTTAATCAAAATAATTATGTTAATGTGGTGTTTGTTAAAAAAAAATTACTAAATAATGATATCATAAAAAAAAACAATTTAAAACCTTGTTTGCATATATATTTCAAAAAAATTTAGAAATTATAAATATTATTATTATATGTTGTTAAATTATTTAAAAAGTTGGTCCCCAATTGAAATTTCAGTCGGTTCTGAACCGATTATAATCAAGAAAGTGAATACTACCGTTATATCGTGGGTTTTTTTTTCTTCAAATGGTACGCTTAGTTTTGTACTACCTCACAAAAGAAAACTCTCGAAGCGCCCTATTAACCAAAATGGACTACCCCTCACAATATTATCATCGGATAATATCGATAGATCATTATTTTGATCAGTTTTAGTTTGATGATTTAAATTCTGTTTAATTAATCCGATTTGAGGCACATTCCTTATTTATGGGCAATTAAACATTATAAATATTTGTGTGGTTAAACATATAGTGGTTTCATCAGCATAATATACGATGCAAACAAAATGCATCGCCAAACGCTTTCTTTGCAGCCACCTCTCTATGGTGGTAACCTGTCCACATGGTCCACATGGTCCACAGTGACCACGTAATGTAAACTATATTGGAGTCAAATGTTTTAAAGATGCCTTTAGAAGTCAACTGTCTGTAAAGGCCATTCTTAAAGGGAAAGTTGAGTTTTGGTAGAGAGGGCGCTAGACTACTTAATTGGTTTGTGAGGTAATGAAAAACTGAGTGTAAAATTTGAAAGAGCATAATATTTAAACAATAAAATCATCTTTGTTTGATCAAAATCGGTTCAGAAACGGCTGAAATATCCATAAATATAACAATTTGTAATAAACCCGGGGCCCGGGTTTATTAGAGAATTTTGAACCAGCCGTTAAATATTCAAAAAAATGCTTCCTCTTTTCAAAAAAGTTACAAAATAGGTATTTAAATAGTTGTTGGTTATTTCTCTATCTAATCACTATTTCAACAAAGCATCACATGCACAATATTTTATTCAAAATGGTTCAAACCGATGAGTGTTTAGAGAGCGCCCTCTTACGTTTTAACGGCTCTTTTTGAATGATAACATGATCTTTACTACGTCATTTGTAATTTTGTGTTCCTTTCTAGTTATAACTATTAGTTTGTAATGTAATGATGCAGGTTTTGGTTACTAAAATTCAGTTTCACTAAAACTGTACTCTCCTTACCAGAACTCAACTATACCTTTAAAGGGATCTAGTAACTTTGTTGACAAATGCAAAAAGTGAAGCCTTGTTAATAAAATGTGTATTGGTGTGATCCGATATGTTCAGAAAGTAATGTGTGAAATTTCAAGTTAATTGGATGTTATTTGGCCGAGAAATGAGCGAAAATGCAAAGTGATTTTTACTTACTCAATTGTATTAGTTTCAGGTCTATAACTCCACAAAAAAGAGATTTCAAGCCCTAATATTTCCAGGCATGCTATTAAATGACATTTTCTTTCATATAAGACAATAACCTCGCAACTTTTGAAATTTGGCTTGCAAAAGAGGGAATGTCCCTTTAAAACAAAGTAGTATGGGACCTGAACCAATAATTGTCATACTTGATTTGATGATCACTTGTATATGTTAACAGCAAGATGAGAATATTACCCCAAATCATGTCATGATTATGATGGACGATCATAAAAATATTACCTCTATATTACATCTACTGAGGTGAGATTATTTTACTCTAATATCAAAGATAGATCAGATCATGGTGGTATTAACCCAGTTCAAAGACGGATGTGTCTGGAAGATATTGGACCAGGTCCAACATTGGTCCAACATCGGCAAATTTGTAAATTATTTTTAAAAGAAAAAATTCCACTGTATCGTAAAGTTTTGGAAGATTTTTCGGGAATGTGTTAGAGCAACGCTTCATCTGCAGCACCAGGCGGAACGATTGTAAGCCCACCATCCCTGATTACAATCCTTGTTTTTTTTTGTATGATTTTCCTTCGTATTGTTTTTGTCAAATTAGTGGAGGAACATGTGCATCTGTGCCCGCCCCTCCCCCTCCCCCTCACCCTCCCCTCCCCTCCCCTCATCCGTACACTGTAAAAAAAATCTCTGTAATTTTACAGCAAATCTGCTGTCAGCAGAGTCGCCATACATTATGATGTAAAAATACAGGTGGGTTGTTATTTTCTCCTACAAACAGTTCATGTATTTGTTGTTACAAATTGTATGTTGATTAGAATTACACGAGAATGAATGTAAACAAAAACGAAAAAAGGACCCTAGCCGAGATTCGAACCCTCGCCAATAAGATCGGCAGTCAACGTCCGTACCACTATGCCAGGGGTAATGTATACACTTGCTGTGGCAATTATGTATATGAGTTTTTACATGGGTGTTCCGCAGGAAAACAACAAGATGTAAAATTACCGTTGTTAAACAACTTGAAGTGTAAAATTACACACACTGTGTAGTTTAATGACAATTTGATGTTTGTATACTCATTAACTGCTTTAGAAATACAGATTTCATTTGTATATCATATTTACAACAAATTTTGCTGTATTTTTACTACAGCCATATGAAATTTACATATGATCCGCTGTATTTGTACTTTACTTGTTCGATCTGTATTTTTTTTACTGTAAAAATACATTTTTTTTTTACAGTCTAGCTATGCCACTGAATGTTGTCATTTTTGTTTATCTTGTTTATGATCAATAACAAAAACAATAGATATAGTAAAACTTGTTACGGGTGGCATGGTCAGGTAACAAGGATATATCAAAATATAATTTAAATATATATATTTTGGTAACAGAACACATGAAAGCGTTACAAAAGTTTTGACAAAATCTTACGATATATCGGTACATTGCTGAGTTTGATTAGGGGCAGTACGATTATAAGATACTACGATAAAATAAATGTACAAAGACAAAGTTAACCATAACATTATATTAATAGGGATCTAGTAACTTTGGCAAAAAAAGTGATGAATGGTTGATAAAATGGGTATTGTTGCGATTTGATAAACCCCCTGAGATATTTGGTGAAAATATTACGTTAAATGGATGTTATATGGCCGTGTGATGAGGAAAAATGCAAAGTGATATTCGCCAACTCATTGCACTAACTTTGTACACAGTTATAACCTTCCCGTGGATAATTAAACACTTGATCACTTCAATTTTAAATACCTCTTGAACAAAAAGGAAAATTCGAAAATTCGAAAATTGTTCCACGCTTCTATTGGTAATAGGAATACAACAAGGTAAAAGATAACCACTAGAAGTTCTCAGTAATATTTGTGAATTTCGACAATATTACTATTTCCCTTTAAAGGGACTTAGTAACATTGTCCAAATCCTCATCCCTTGTTTTATTTATATTAACAATAAAATCATGGGATAGGTTTCGGTTTTTCAAATTTCCATTTGGTTCAAAATATATTTACGATTGAAGTGTTCGGATATGAAATTATCTACGGCACCTTTTCAGCCGTGTACAAAGTAAGTGCAATGAATAAGTGAATATCACTTATTCATTTCGCTCATTTCTCGGCCAAATAAAATCGAATTAACTTTACATTTTCACACATTATTTTCTGGACATAGCAGATCGCACCAATACACATTTTATTAACCACGCCTCACTTTTTGCACTTGTCAACAAAGTTACTAGATCCCTTTAAAGATTGGGAAAAAGGTTATCGGCTCAGAAGCCCCCGATGAAGATAATATCATACGTGCCTAGGCATTGTGCATTGTAAGTTTTTCCGAAAATTAGACGAGGGAGAACAATGATTAATAGTCTGTTTAATCAATGACAATACTGAAATGAGCAACACGACTCATTGATAGAACGGGCTAAGTGGATCTTTATCAATCATTGTAAATATTGGTGAGAAGCAAGGTGTCTCGTTAATAATAATTACCAATAATTTTGGACATACATTAATGAGCTAAGCGGTTCTGATAATAGAGGACAATGGTAATGCTGAAAAAAACTAAACGACACATTGATATTACAGGCTAAGTTGACCTATCAATAATCGTAAAGAAACAAAGTGACTGACATGTTATTGATAATGATTACCCATAATTCCGGATAGACATTAGATAAGTGGTTCTGCCGATAATGGTAAAAAAAGACAAACAATTTAAATGAACATCGTGAACTTTATATGGATTTTTAAAAATAGAAAACGTACGTGCACCGTGCATGATGCAGTTTACACATTAACTTTATGGACCAAACGATGACCTGAATTATCAAAAGTGTGTTTAATCTCAAATGAGCCATTAACTTTAAAAGATAATTCAAAAAGTTAAATTTCAAACTTCAACCATATGCCATAGTAATATTTTTCTGAATGAAATGTGATATGTTTTAATGTTAACTTATGCTAGTGAAAACATTACATTTGATGTGAGATTTTATCACAGATCGTTAGCGTAATGTATCCGAAGTCGACTACTATGAGCGATCCGAATTCGGATACTTTTGACTACAATTTATTCTGATTTACGAGCTCTCGCCCGTGCATCGTTTCGCTCACGTTTAAAGGGACTTGGTAACATTGTCCAAATCCTCAAAATCAAATTGGAATTCTAGCGGTTCGCTCATACCTTGTTGTATTCGTATTAACAATAAAAGCATATAGGACAGGTTTCGGTTTTTCAAATTTCCCTTTCGTTAAAAAGATATTTACGATTGAAGTGTTCAGATGTTAAATTATCCACTGGACCGCGAAAACCGTGTACAAAGTGATTGCAATGAGTAAGTGAATATCACTTTGCATTTTGCTCATAACTCGGTCATATAACGTCCATTTAATTTGAAATTTTCACACAACACCCAGTGGACATATTATATAACAACAATATTATACATTGTATCAACCACCCATCACTTTTTGCACATGTCAACAAAGTTACTAAATCCCTTTAATAGCTGTCACGTTGCAAGCCCATGTCCGCAAGTCGCGGTTATATTACAACAACGGCAAACGCGAAGACTAAAAAATAACCAAGATTATAATTATATATAAACAAATTCAATGTATTTGTTCATTCTTTATTTTCGAAACTGTTTTCGTGGCATACATGAAATAAATGTTGGGTATACAATTAATTTTCGTGAATAACTTCAAAGTTGTTGTAATATTATGCTAAATCAGTTTTTAAATATTTGGCCAAAATATAGTTCGTTGAAGAGATGATTACGTATATTTGTACATCATTCGTTTTTTTATTCGTAAAATCAAGTTACAGGGTTGTTCGATCTAAAACTGTATGTGGGCGAAATCATCCACATTCATCAACTCGAGAACGTCCATATTAATTGCAATACACAGATACTCCCTTTATACAGGGTGTCTGATTGGGTAGAACATTCTTTTTCCAACAAAATGATACCATAAGCATTGATTTTGGGTAAGGGGTTTGGAACATAGGGCCATTTTTATGAGGCAATGTTGTTTCCTACCCAAAATCAATGCTCATGGTATAATTTTGTTGGAAAAAGAATGTTCTACCCAATCAAACAAAAAACAATGACATTTGGTCGATGGTGTTGATGAAATTAACGATCGTAGGTGTTGCATTTTTTCTGAGACACCCTGTATATTTTCATAATTGATCGGACATATTACTAAAAAAAAAGCTAAATCCATTTACATCTTCTGGTGCCTTCAGTCAAACATCAAGGTTCACATGGTACCGAATATGCCATGATTTTGCCTGAATATGACATGATTTGCCCGACTTTCAGGTGCTTTTTGCCTAAATATGCCCGTTTTTAAAACTCCACGAGATCTGCAGATTCGAATAATGACACACATTCTGCAGAACATATGATGCTGTATAAGAATATAATTATAATTATAAGTCTTTGAAATGCATTAGTTTGTACTCTCGCTCGTGAAACCGTTTGGCCAAGTAATATTTTTCCTGGGTAGATGCTATTAATTGTTCTAATAATGTACCGAAGAGTTAATTAAAATCAATGGTCTAATAAACATGATAATGAACTTAACTCCCTTTACAATATTTGTTAGATTTGTGTAGTTACCACCTGGCAAATAAAGTGACAATAGACACTAAGACCTTCACACAGAAATGTTGCATATAATTTTGTATTTGGAGGAAATCTTGGCAATTGGTGTACAACCATGTATAGGCCGCCTGCCTGCGGCTAGAATGATGGGCACTAATGACAGGTTCGAATAAAGATGTTAACAAAAACTTACCGGTAATTATATTCTCACCTGGTGGGGAATCCACGGTTTCACTATATGGGACACCAGCAATTGTACCGCGGACGACTTGAGAGCTGATCAAAGAAAATACAACTTTGATGAAATTCGAACTGGTAAACGTCAGGTTACTGGACCAGCCCTCTCTACCAACCTGCCAACAACGCCAACCGATCTATCTAAGCCGTTCATCTATATGAAGAAATATATGCCAGCGACCTGTTTTGTTCTAACAACGTTCATTAGCGAGTAGAGTCAAAAGAAGACTGCTATATAGTGACTACAATTACGCCTCAACTAATTTCGCGTATACTTCTCTTATATAGCTAGAACCCGCTTGATATGTTTCGAAGTCTTTATGATAAGTCGTAAACTGTTAATGCGCAAAGTAATATCGAGTCATTCATCTACCCGTACTTATGTAGAAAAACATAAATGAGGAGTGTAATGCCAAAAGGCGCTAAATCGACCTTTAAACTTTTTAGAAAACAGGTTTCTTTATCCAAAGTTGTACACATGCCTATGGAAATATACAAATGCAACGTTCAATATTTTGAATTTGATCGTGTAAGTTGTCCTAAAATTAGGATTTCTAGATATCTACTACGTAACCTATTAACGTACTATCGTTAATGCATTTTGTATGGATTTAGTGCCTTTTGGTATTAGAGTCAAACGACACCGGGGAGAGTTAGGTACTATAGTCCAGTCAATATATGTGACCGCTTACCCCAAAACCCCCAAAAAGTTGACAAACATGAATTTGGATTTTTTTATCTAGCTGGAAAGAGTAGACGCTAAGCTTTAAAATGATATATAACTCATCAAATTTGGACACTCCGAACCTATTCAACAAAGCGATTAAATGTAGGAGAGTGGGAAGGTCTAGTTTTACAGAATGAGGAGAAAAGAGGCTCTAAAGATTAGGGTCACTCAGGCGCGTAGTGCGGAGGAGCTATCCATTGAATCCATTAACTCAACTTTGGCTTCGTTTTAAGACTCAAAATTTGAAACAGTCGATAGAAGAAAGTTTATGCTTTCAGGTAAAGTAAAGTTTAAAAATTTGATTTTTCAGCAAAAATTACATACTTTGGCTCGTAGCGGAGAATCATATACCGCGACTTTATGGGGGTTTTGGTGTAAGCGGTCACATATGGTCTTGACCTCGGCAAAATTGCAACACGGGATTTTTTTTCGGAATTCTGTTCAGGAAACTCCCCTTAACAATAAAAAAAAACTCCCAAGAAATCGAAGTTGCGGAAAGTGGTTTAATTTGCATAATATGCAAATTAGGTATTGTTTGAATGTAAAAATATTAAATTAATTGTTTAAAAATATTTATATACTATATTGACGCCAGAAAAGTATGGCAACCCAATATTAGGATCATAAAGTACACGATGAACGCATACCCGTACTAGTAATTACTACATAATTTGCATAATATGCAAATTAGGTATTGTTTGAATGTAAAAATATTAAATGAATTGTTTAAAAATATTTATAATCTATATTGACGCCAGAAAAGTATGGCAACCCAATATTAAGATCATAAAGTACACGATGGAAGCATACCCGTACTAGTAATTACTACATAAGGTTTCCTTCCAAAATCAAATATTCCATATTGTTGAACAAATAGACTTGATCGAGTGGATGCAAATGATAAAGCCTTTATATTTTTAAGGTCAGATATGAAACAGGTTAGGGTGACACGCAATCGAAACATTATAACATCATTAGTACTTTGCATATTATGCAAATGAGCTATAGTTTGATTGGATCAATATGAAGTTCTGTATTGTTTAAAAACTAGATGCACTATCATAGCCAGAAGAGTGTGCACATCTTGTATCAAAAGCCAATATACCATAACACACGGTGACACGTATATCAGTTCAACATAATTTGCATATCATTTGCATAATATGCAAATTAATGTCCACAAAATGGTAAAGTATTGCACATTTCTTTTCAAAAAACGGACTTGATTGAGTGAATACAAACGATAAAACCTACATTTTTCAGGTCAGTAGTAGCAAGTTACCGTGGAATTGCCCTATACAGTTTTCACAGTAAAGACATAACTGCTCATATGATATCGAGAAATAATAATAGCGTAACTTGCTTTGAACAATGCAAATAATTTAGCCTTTTTTTATATTATAACATTCTAGGTTTTAAAACTGTTGAACAAAAGCGTATAACAGCAGAGATTTTCTTTCAAATTTCAGCAAACATAATGGCATGTTGTCCGTACAAGTCAATTGCATCATTGCATGCTAACATGAAAGTCGACAGCGAGAATGATGGTCATTTTAAGCCCGGGGGGCCACTCAACTATATTGCTGTACACACGCGCGACCAAAAAAACGCGTGAAAAGGCTCCTGTTTGCCGATCACGCGCGTGACGCGTTTCGGGTGTCATAAAGGCCAAAATCAGAAAAAAAGGGTATGTTTGTGGAGTTAAACAAATCCCGGGGGGGGGGGGGGGGTCTGTCCTTATAGAAAGGGGGGTATCATGCGTGACCAAAGACTTGCCAAAAGCACCCTAAGTGAGTATTTGCGTGGTGCAAAAAATACACCCTAAGTAAGTGTGATTATCGGTAATTTGATACCCTAAGCAAGTAATCAATTTTGTGTAAACCCCTAAGCAAGTATTTTTGATACCCTAAGCAAGTAATCAATTTTTTGTAACCCCCTAAGCAAGTTATAACTATTTTTGATACCCTAAGCAAGTAGTCAAATTTGTGTAAACCCCTAAGCAAGTCATAACTATATTTGAAACACTAAGCAAGTAATCTTTTTTTTTGTAAACCCCTATTAAAAGCAAGTGATAACTATTTTTGATACACTTAGCAAGTAAGCTGAGTTTTTGAGACCCTAAACGAGTAATTCATCTTTTTGAGACCCTAAACGAGTAATTTATCAGCCTAAAAAAGATACCCTTTTTCCTGATTTTGGGTGATTTTGAGACCCTATTCGAGATACTCGAGTATCTCGCCTGATCGTAAAAAAACACCCTAATTACTCGTTTTCTTGGTCACGCATGATACCCCCCTTTCAATGAGGACAGACCCCCCCCCCCCCCCCCCCGGAAACAAATACGCGTTTAGGGTATCTTTTTCTCCAAACTTGTTTAATTGAGAGCAATTGACGTAGACCTAGTTTAGGGGTATGTTTTAGGGGTTATACTTGTTTTGGGGGCAAAATTGTCAAAAAAGTACGCGAAAATACTTGAATAGGGTATAAATTTGACCAATGGATACAACTTGTTCAGGGTGGGTTTGAAAAACCTGTGGTCGCGCGTGTGTACAGCAATATAGTTGAGTGGGCCCCCCGGGATTTTAAGATTGTTTCCCTTTATCTGAGGAACAGGAATTGAACTGAAAAGATACAACAAACTATCTAGTTTAAAAACGTAAATGTATTTGGTTTTTTTTTCAAATCGTATAGTGCAGTAAAATTGAAGGATTCACAGGTTTTCACCCGACAGGGGCCGCGACGAGAACGCTCCTTCATTGGCCCCCAAAATAATAAAAACATAAATAAACAGAAATGACCAGAAATGTTAAAATATTTCTCAAAAATATAACTATGTAACATTATCCTCTTGTCATTTTATAAAGACAACTCAAATCTGCTTACCACATGTTTTGAAATGATGTGATAATGATTTCACATGTGAAAATATACTCCGGAACGTACTTTCATTCTGGTAAATGTTCTTGTTCTTTAGAAAAACACAATCCTTAGTTCGTTATATACAGTTAGGACATGTCGCCCTGGTTACATATGTTATGCACAAGTTTTCTTTTTTGTTGTAATTATACCGAACTTACTTCAGAATCATATTTGTATACATTAATCCTGCTTAGGATAAGTTTGTTATATCATAACCTAAGAACATGTCTAGCGACTTATCATTTGTTTCTAACGTAGATGTTGCACTCACACATGCATTTAAGCGGTCATAATTTATAGTCACTTCTATTTTTGTTTGTTTATCAAAATATATTATAAATCAAACTTGAAATCGGTAAATTATAATCCTTGCTTTCTCCAGGACTGCTTCATACATATTTCTCTAAATAGAATATATCATCTTGCTTTCAAATAAAGTGTTATGATGAATAGGACATTGTCCTGCTGTCCATAATAATAATGAATTTATATAGCGCATTTTCCATATAGAATGTTCAAATGCGCTTGTTATTATGATTAATGAGTGTGTCTACTTTTAATCGTATTCAATATACATGCATTTGTTTTAACAGGTTTCATTTTTGTCAAGTTTAATGTGTACAAATGAGTTGACCATATCTCTTTGTGCCATCTACATTTCACTTAGTCATCATACATATTCTATTGATAATGCTGATATTTTATTATTTTGAAACCACTGTCCATGTCCTCTTCATCGCTTTGTTGATGTGTCACTTATTCAAACCTTACTAAGTTTATCGTGTAAGTTTTTGTCAAAGTATATGTTTCCCTTGTAAAAATAAGCTATGAAAGGTTTATTTAGTATAATTTTGAAATATATCATTTATACAACATCTTGTGTGAGATTTCCAGTCTTGTGAATTAGCACAATTGTACATGACGGTTAACGTAACTGTATTTTATGTGCATGTTATCCTTATATACATACATACATTTGTTTGTCCTTGTTTTTCATCAACAAATATCTAATCAATATGATTTTGACAATAATCAAATTACAGTGTGTATGTCTTCCTGCTCCACATGATCAAAATATCAGTTGTCGTCCATCAATAGAAATCTTTGGTGCTAAATAAGTAATCGACATTTTGACATGACATCAAAGAAACTTAAATCCTGGATCACGTACTTTTCAAAATCTGGCTTAAGAATTTGCATTATAAGTTATGGGTCAAGATCAATCGTAAGTCAATGTAGATGAACCTTCAAGGTGATGACCTACTTTTGGCAGGGTTTGATAATAGATGCATAATATGCAAATTGCATCACAATGGATGGATTGTCTTGCTCCCATTGGGTGCCATAAACTTTGTCATTACCGACCTAGACAATAGAGGCTTTATCATTTGCATTCACTCAATAAAGTCTGTATTTGTTTTCAGAATATGAAATATCTACATCATAGGGCATCTTAAATTTGGTTAGTATGCTCCCATGGAAGTTGAGATGGTGCACACGATAGGTATGCGGGTTTGAACTGTACCTGATGCGTGACCAATTGCAAGGGTAATAACGCGCCTCTGAATAGGCCACCCAGATTCATGGCGCTCTATAAATTCTATATTGATATTATTATTATTGTTATTTTTATCTGTCTTTTGTGGATCTTAATTTGCATAATTATGCAAATAATATTGGTACTTTTAGTACTGATATATGTGCGTTTTAGTATTCTAGCTTTGGATAAAAGATTCGCAAACTTTTCTAGCTAAAATCATACATCTACATTTCAAACAACTGCAGAACTTCATTGGTCCATTTAAACAATAGCTCATTTGCATATTATGCAAATTACTTTGATAGTAATGTTTTGATTGTATGTCAAACTTTACCCTTTTTCATATCTGACCTTTAAAAAGATTTTTCATTTGTATCCTCTCAATGAAGCCCGATTTGTAAAAAAATATGAATTGTTTTCTTTTTTTGCGAACTTAATGTGCATATTATGCAAATTAAGTAGCTATTATTAGAACGGACGTGCGTTCATCGTGTAGTTTGGGATACCAATATTGGGTTGCCATACTTTTTAGGCGTTAATATAGTATATCAATATTTTTAAACAATTAATTTCATATTTTTACTTTCAAACAATACCTAATTTGCATATTATGCAAATTAAACCACTTTCCGCAACTCCGATTTCTTGGGACTTTTTTTTTTGGTTGTTTCCTGAGTTTCCTGAACAGAATTCCGAAAAAAAATCCCGTGTTGCAATTTTGCCGAGGTTACCCCCTTATATATGCTAGATTGACTGGACTATACTCCGTCCGGACAATGTATGGCATAATGGCATACATTCGTGCAAAGGGGTAGTTAAGTTTTGGTATAGAGGGCGCTGCACGAGATGTGAGATAATGAAAACTGAGTGTCAAATTGTAAAGAGCATACAATTTGAATGGCAGAATACATTTTATTTGATCAAAATTGGTTCAGAAACGGCTGAAATATTAATAAATATATCAGATCGTAATATATCTGGGGCCCAGATATACATGTATATTCGATGATTATTATTATTTTTTTTTTAAATGCTAACACTTTTTTGATAATTTTCAAAAGAGGTTATAAAATAGTTGTTGATGTTCTCTCTATTTAATCATTATTTCAACAAAACATCACATGCATAATTTTGTATGAAAAATGGTTGAAACCAATGCCTTTTTAAAGAGCGCCCTCTTGTGTTTTAATGGCTCTTTTTTAATGATAACAGGCTTTTTACTTAGTCGTTTGTAATTTTGTATACCTTTCGATCATGGTGGAGTTATAACTATTAGTTTGTAATGTTATTGTGCAGGTTTTGGTTACTAAAGCTCAGCCTTACCAAAACTGTACTTCCCCTATAATCTTTCTAGTCGAGCGTTAGCATGTAAGGGTTAGGGGGATGGTTAGGGTTAGGGTTAGGATAAGGGTTAGGGTAAGCGCAAGTGCTAGGGCTGGGGTTATGGCAAGGGGTTATAAGTTAGGATGGGTGTTAGGGTTAGGATATTGGTTAGCGTTAGAGTTAGAGTTATCATTAGAGTTAGATTTAAAAGTTAAAGTTAATGTTGAGTTACAAGTTTGACATTAAATGTGCACTTTTTTAATCTCTGCTGTTTGTAATTTAACAAACATTACAAATTTGGCATACAAACTAAGGCTGAGTCATGTCAGATATTTTACAAACCGGGTTCCGATCGTTTTGAAACGGTCGGAACCCGATATTCCGATTATATTAAAATTACAAACGACTAAGTAAAAGGCCTGTTATCATTTTAAAAGAGCCATTAAAACACAAGAGGGCGCTCTTTAAAAAGGCATTTGTTTCAACCATTTTTCATACAAAATGTGATGTTTCTTGAAACAATGATTAGAGAGATCACCAACAACTATTTTAAAACCTCTTTTGAAAAATTTAGAAAACGTGTAAGCATTTTTTAATTTTTTTTTTAAATCATCGAATATATCTGGGCCCCAGAAACATTTCCCTCAAGGAATACCATTACCAGTTGAATCAGTCCCATTTCATCCGCTTGAAAGGCCTGCCGAACTCTGGGTAACAGCTTTATTTGCTGCACGATCGCTATTAAAGGGATAGTTGAGCTTTGGTATAGAGGGCGCTACACAAAATAATTTTTTGGTGAGATAATGACAAACTGAGTTTCAGAAATGGCTGAAATATCCCTAAACATAACCAGTTGTAATACTTGTGGGGGCCCACAATTATTCAATAATTTTGAACCAGCCGTTAATTCTTTTTTTTTAATGCTTCCTCTTTTCAAAAATGTACAAAAGAGGTTTTTAAATAGTTGTTGATTATCTCTCTAACTGAACACTATTTCAACAAAACATCACATGCACAATATTTGTTTTAAAATGGTTGAAACCGATGAGTGTTCAGATAGCGACCTCTTGAGTTTTAACGGCTCTTTTTTTAATGATAACAGGCTGTTTACTTAGCCATTTATAATTTGTTATTCCTTTCGAGCATTGTGGAGTTATCACTTTTAGTTTGTAATGTAATGGTGCAAGTTTTGGTTACTAAAATTCAGTTTGATTAAAACTGTACTCTCTTTACCAACACTCAACTATCCCTTAAGTGCACTTCTCAAAGATTACATCCTAAATTTGAACTTTACATTATGTCGTGTTTATACTAATAAGGGAGTTCGTAGTTACAACTGCGCATGCGCCAATTTCCGAGACGAAAATTCATATACCAAAAACATCGATATTGCCCGTTGTCCCATAGACCTTCGTGCAATTATTGTCACATTTGAAACGTGTTTTCACGGGAAATTTGGCTCGAAGTCATAAATGTTTTTTTTTCTGAATTAATCATAATGGACATCTCATATACATAAGACTGATTTTTTTTAATTTATTTTTTCTATTTATTTTCGGATTTTAACAAAAATGTCAACGTTCGTATCTGGGCTTTTATTGAAATCGCAAAGGCCCCGTACGTAGATTTGTGTGTACTGTTTTCTTTTAAGTGTTGAAAACGGGCAAAGATGTGATTTTTATTCTTAACAAAATTATTTAGCCTGCTTCAAGTTTGAATATTAAAATGAATGGTTATATTTATTCAATTTTAAATATTTTAGGATTAAGGTGAGTTTTTTTTGGTCAGGTCTTTCAAACGTAACAAAACACAAGGAGAATTCACGCACGCACGCGGAAATGCGTGCGTCACAGGCTGTGCCGTAAACGTACGCGTAAAGCCTCAATTTTGATACAATCTTCCGAAAACTCGGTTACGTCCGTTGCTCCATGGGCTAACTACGAACTCCCTTATTAGTATGACTGTGTAAAATGAGAGCAATATTTTATTATTATATTGGTGTGGACTGTAGACTAGCAATATTTATGACAACTTTCTAGGGGTCATTGCGAGGGAGCGAAGCGATCGAGCAGCGGAGGGTGATAGAGAGGGAGTGCCCCTCCCACTGTAGGGAGCTTTTGCACTTTTGTTTACATTAAACTGTGCGATTTGGTAGAAAATTGAGACAGAAATTTCACCTCATATGTATTGCAAGATATGGAATCAATCATACATAATGTATACATTTATGAAAAATGGGGGGGGGGGGGGGGCGTGGGGGGGGGGGGGGGACAATCCCCTACTCTTTCAAATGTGGGGGGACATGTACCCCTGTCCCCCGCCTGTTGACGCCAATGACAAATTTCCCCGTAAATAAGCAATGATGAATATTGAACAAGTTTGTATGAAACGGGCACTATAAATGTGAACATTATCTATTGGATATCGTACTATTACCGGATACCATTTCTTTACGCCATGAAAACGATCAACATGAAGAACAGAGATATGAATAAAACACAAATAAGTGATCTATATATTCTCAAGATAAAGAATTGATAACTTATTTCGTAGAAAAAAGCGGCAAACTTACGCAAATTGAACTTTTACGGCACCCTTTCAAGAAAGCAGAATTTTTTGTAGCGCACAAACCGGGTTGTATTAACCGGACGCACCAAACGTGAATGTTTTGCATGGGAATGTCATTGACATGCGCGCTGCCACTGGTGCGCGGCAAAACGCGCGTATAACGCCTCAGGGCGCTTATTTTCTTCGGGAAATGGTGGAAAATGTTTGCTAAACATCCATTTATTATCCTCCGTTAATGCCGACTTTCAAATTCAACTTTCAAAATTCGAACGTTTTTCCTATTGGAATTTGCATGTACGGTAATACAACCCGTTCGGTATTGCAACCCCTTGCTGTTGTAATCTTATCGCGGATAAGTGTGTGATATTGTGATCATATTGCAACATTTACCATGTGTAGACGTTACCCTTTTGGGGGAGATATTCATTTGCATGAATGATTTAATTTGAAGTGATTTAAAGTGATTGTTCAGTACCAATAAAACTCAGGTCTCGACCCCTCTGCAGAAAGAGATACAATCGATTACCAAGTAAGTTGCAATTTATTTCACGTCAGATTATGTGACCAACTGCGCAAATCTGATTGGTTCAAAAACGCATATTTTCTGACTTGCAATTAATTGCAACTTTATTATGTTTATAATCGATTACATCTCTCTCTGCATCGGGACCAAAATTGGATTTAGTTGTAACACATCAGTCATAACTCAACATTAAGAATTCATTGATTCAGCACTGGTATGTTGCTGTTGTTTTTTTAGGACGAACATGTGTTAACATTTCGATGTAGTGTTCAGAATGACTAACGTACCAAGTACCACGTTTGAAAGAGAGGGGGCAAACAACTTTACATATTGTCCTAATTATTTTGAAATTGAAATTTAAACTTTATTCACCATTCTAATAAAAACATTACAAGGTTAATAAACAAGAAAGCATAACAACAAAAGGTACAATTTTGATTAAAAATACAAACACAAATTAAGTACGGTATATACATTTAAGAATGGAAATGAATAGACCTTCTAAATATAGGAAAATTTACTTATAAACAGAAGATCCAGAGAATATTGTTATTTTACACGCTTAATGTATGTGCCCTTGATATTTAAAAGAACGTTCTTTTACCTTCTCCGTTCTTACGTTTCTATCTAGGTCTCGATGCTCAAATAAAAAAGACAAAGTTAATTTTCATAATCGTTAGTTACCAAAGGGCTTATAAGTACAAGTTAATACTAATTTATAATAATGATAATCTGTTGGTTGATAATGATATTGAAAGTATGAGCAGACATTGCAGAGGGGTCAATGTAATGACAATGAGTATGAGGTCGAGCTTTGTAAAGTTTCAATAACTGAACATGCAGCTGTATACTGCCTTCATCACTACTTCTAAAATATCGACGGTTTTGTTTGAATCAGTTCTTTATTCAAGGAAAAGTTTACATTCACGCCAGCTGTATTGTCGTTCAAGACAGTGGCAGGTACGTATTACATACAGCTACATTACAAGACAGAATAGTGCAGCTTATCATACAAATAAATCATGAAATTAACATTACACAAATATTGAGGGCCACCAATTAGCCAAACAAAATTTTCCAATATACAAATAGTAATATCGTACAATAATATCATCCTTTATAGATGTTTAAACATATGCAATTTTCCCATTACCATAATAATCCAAACTATTACCGTATTATCCCATGTATCAATATATATACTAGACAAATCATAAAATATGCTATGTATCCATCACATATATTTTCATTTATATAGGCTATCCTTAACAAAATAATGACATATTGTCATTTATCATCTTAACTACTATTATACATCATTTCATTTCAATTGTAATTAATTGTGTACAGCTACATGTGCAATGATTTAAGCCTACATATTTGTAATAATCGAAAACAAAAAATGTACATTATGGCACTGGTCCCATGGGTACCCACGAGAAGAATCAATATTCAATTTCACAGAAGTATGCAAACACTTCGAGAGGAATCATTCAGACTCATTTGTTAAAGCATGTTAAGTCCTTACTTAATTTACTTTCATATGGATATAAGTCAAACCAAAACACACACACCCAAAATCAGAAAGAACCCTTTAAATGGATAGTATATCTGGTCAAATGTAATTTTAGTTACTAACAAAAATAGTAGGTTTTCTTTTAAAACTAATACAGTTATAATTCATTGCACTTTCTGACGATATGAAATTAAATCCATCTATTGACATATTTAATCAAAATTAATCTCATTAAATATCGCTACTTTAATAAATGTGATGATTTGTTTAGGACGATGTATTGTAAAAGGGTAGGGCTTCGGTATAAGTAATATTTGTTGTGGGTGGTGGGGATGTTTTTTTTATTTGTATTTGTTTGTATTATAGCTCAATTATATTGATTTGTATTTGATTTATTGTCTTGTTTTCTTTTGTAAAAACAATGTCATGTTTTTGTAATTGGACCCCTATGAAATAAGCTGTGCTGACTAGGGTGTTCCGCCCATTTGTGGAAATAAATATATTCAAAGAATTAAATACAAATTCAATGATGCTTGATGATAGCCACTTATATTTTTAAAAAGTGTAGGGCTTATACATATTTTCTTTAATTGTTAAATAAATGCTGGGGCTCAGCATTTATTCCAATTGGATATATTTAGCTGTTTCGGAACCAATTTTGATAAAAAAACAAATTTATTCCGTCTTTAACATTGTGTGTTATTACGCATATTTCACTTCGTTTAGCATTACCTCACAACAAATAGTATCCCTAGAAGCGCCCTCTGAACAAAAACTGTACTGTACCTTTAAGTATCCGAGTACCAAATTAAATAGCATGAATCCATTGGACCCAGTTCTTTAGAAAAGTTGCCAATAGCCGGTGTCCACACACAATTATCTAGATAATAGTTATCTAGATCATTCGCCTACATGGGTAGATGATTGTTATCTAGATCATTCGCCTACATGGGTGATAGACGGGTGATAGGCATGCTACGAAGTGTCTAGATAATTAATTTATTTAGATAATTGGCCCGTGTGTGAAAACCACCTAATGAACAGAAGGCGTGGTAAGATGTCAAGTATCTTTACACTTCACACTTATCTATGGTGTGCATATATGGTTAAATCAATCGATCTTTAAGATCGGTCAATGACTGCTGTGTATCTAGAGTCGATCATGGCCCTCAAAGGGTTCGACACATAAGCAGTTCTACAAAAATGGTCAACGATTGTCGGGTCATTCAGCTTTGAAAAAAATATCAAGTGGTTAGAATCAATAACATACGGACGAATCTATCCGACATTTTCATCGTAAGCTTACAATTCGGAAATTCTGCATGAAATAGGTTCAAGCTATAGATATCAATTTTTAAATATTATACATGTAAACAAAATGACACAGAAAGTTTCCTTAAATGTGCCCGTTAGACTAATCTAAGTACGTATTTACATATTGTTATACAGTAGAACAAAATCATGGTCACCACCTGCAATGTCTGGCTGTTTAAACCCTGCTGAACCATTTCACCATCGCCCTACCCCCCCCCCCCCCCCCCCACCTCTTCGCGCAAATGAAAAAAGAAAAATATTTTTTAGGCCGCTAGATGGCAACAATCCCGCAAATTTTGTTTACGAGAGTGATTTGCGAAAATCATTAAAAATATATAATACAGACAGTAATAGAAAAAATTCGCGTGAAGAGGAAGAAATTATGGGTTTTGTCGCCGACTAGCGGCAAGAGAATGCTGTAATAATGCTCGCGAAAGTAAAAGGGTGCATATAAAATGTACAACACTGTAAACTGGATTACCTGCCTGGATCAGCTGGTAGTATAGAGATCGAGACCATAATGCAGTTTGGGTTGTCACCATGGACATGATGTAGCGGGCTAAATGCGTTTCAGGAGAAACAATTATTGTTTCAGCAAGGTTAACTACTACCCTAGCTCCTCCCAGAAATCGAGGTGGTTATCATCAAAATGTATATCTAGCCGTAAAATCAAGTATTCTATCCTGATCACATATCGCCCGTGAAATTGTTATGATTTCGTTTTAATATCAATAATTTTCTGGGAGGGGAAATGGGCGAACTTGGAATGTTGACTTAACTTACTGCTCTCCGGGTCGTGTTAACATTTCTAAGCCCTAACAAATCAATCTAATATATTTCTGTTTTCTATAACAAACAAATTACATAATAAAACGCTGTTGTGACAGAAATTGATCCAAACAATTACATATCAGCACAACTTTTCTAACTGCTATACAATTAAATACGATCATCACATTTAATTAGTCAGTTTAACTAAACAGACAGTCACATTAAATTTCCAGTTGATCATGTTTATGCTACATAAACAGGATGAAAGGGGGTTATGCGTCATACACCCCTGTCCTAGATATTCCGAAACGGGCAAAGATACGATCGCCACGCCGCTTGATCATGCGGGTTTTTTTTTTCTCGCACTCTTATTTTTAGATCGAATGCGACGATGGATCTGGTAAACAGTTCTAAAGTCATGTGATGTTTTATCTGTTGGTGTCATTCCAGAAATTGTTCAATTGTGTGATTGTGTACACATCCTGTTTATGGGAAATGTGTTTCTCCTATGTGAATGAAAACATTGATTATTTTTTGTATTAATAATATCATCATTTAAATCACTTTAGAGTTGAACCAATTTTATCAACACTATACATTAAAAAAGCAAAGAAATACGTCAGAAGCTAATAGTTTTCTTAAACGATGACATGTTCGCGAAGAACATGGTTTATAAGAAAACTTACCAGTGGTTAAATAAGCCCCTTTCCAGCTTTATCACAGTCAACATTCTATTCTAAAATCATAACCATCATTGTAATAATCGAAAACCATCCATATTCTTAGGCAGACATACATCGTACATTCCAGAGAGGCACTGGATATGAAATTAAATGATATCGTCATATTATGCTTCAAAATGAAAAGGGGAAAGGTTACATAAAGACCGAAATAGCCCAAACAAAAAAATTTAAATGACGAAAATGCAATAAATTTGTGTTCTTTTATGCACATTTACATGTATCTGCATTCAAAGGAGTAGAGCATTAAGACATTATTTCCCCACGAGAATATATACAAACATTTGTTAGTATATATTAAAACATACAAATGCAAATTCTACATTCGAAACTTACGTTAAAAATACATAAGATAAAAAAGCTGGCTCCAAAATATAGTATCTCCGAAGACATTTTATTAAATTTCATTCTAGAATTAAGTACTAGTTTCATTTCGAGTCATCTCTGAGTCTGGTATTCCTGAGGAGATTCCAGAGCTCGAATTCGTGCCAGACTACTTATCAGCTCCACGACCCTTGGCGTGTCTAGCCTCGATGACTGCAACCGGTGTCTCTTTCTCAAATTGGCAACGCAGCCACCGGGCCCACTGGTGGCGGACTTCCTCCTGTCGCAAGCAGAACATGACGAAGATGGAGAGGCCCTGCAGCGAGTTGAAGACGAGGAAGAGGACGTTGAATAGGACACGCGCCCCGCCGATGGCCAGAAAGCCGAAGATCCAGGTGATGCCAAGGAGCGCGGAAATGGCGACGGCATTCTGCAGGCGACACCAGGTCTGGTCCCCGCTATTGCTCCTGTGGGCTGCCTTGACACGGCGACGCGAAAGACGCTGCACGACGATCACGAAGAGGACGCAGTTGATGACGAGAAGGAGGCCGGTGAAGAGTAAGACGCTTAAGTACAGGGCAATGCCTGGCTTCACAAAGCAACTGAAGAAAAGAACGGAACATTAATTGATTTCATTATGCTTGGGCTTCATTAAACGTTGTTTGTCAAATGATATAAATGTATTAACCTTTAAATATTACTTTTGAATAATTCGTATAATTGATTAAAGGGATATAGTTGAGTTCTGGTAAAGAGAGTACAGTTTTGATCAAACTGAATTTTAGTATTAAACCAAAAACTTGCACTATTACATGACAAACTAGTAGTTATAACTTCATCATGCTCGAAAGGAATAAAATAGTTCAAAAGACTATCTAAAAAGCCTGTTATCATTCAAAAAGAGCTTTAAAACTCAAGATGGCGTTTTGTAAAAAGTAATTGGCTTCAACCATTCTAAATAAGATGTTGTGCATGTGATGTTTTGCTGAAATAGTGATTAATAGTGTCAACTATTTAAAAACCGAATAATTGTGGGGCCCCACAATTATTACAAATGGTTATGTTAATGGATATTTCAGCCGTTTCTGAACCGATTTTGATCAAATAAAGTTTATTCTGTCTTTAAAATTGTATGCTCTTACAATGTCGACACACAGTTTTTCATTATCTCTCAAAAAATATTGTGTGTAGCGCCCTCTGTACTAAAACTCAACTATCCCTTTAACAAAGTAATCAAAGTTATGCAAGTAATATTCAGTAGGGGCCAAGTTATATTTATAACCTTTTTATTTCTGGATTTGTTGCCTCTTACGAATATTTTGCTATAGGATAGAAAAATTAGACTTCCTTGTGAGTCCCATATAATTGATTAAAGGGATAGTTGAGTTCTGGTAAAGAGAGTACAGTTTTGGTCAAACAGAATTTTAGTAACCAAAAACCTGCACATTACAACGTATCTATAGTTTAACTGCACCATGTTTGTTTTACTTAATTTTTATTTAATTGTGAATACTTACTACGTGTCGTCACCCAAATACGAGGAGCTGTTAACGGCCACTGTTAATATGCACACCACAAGAGGAATACCTTAGTAATATAAACAAAATGTATGTTTTGTTAGTAATGAACAACTTAGTCTTTTTAATTGATATGTTCTGGGGTAAATATATCAACAAGCATATTAAATCATACTGTATTATGTTTGTAATAATGTTCCAACATAGTTTTTGTCCGAGTCATGATAGTGATTGATGTTTCGTCTTGTAAACAATAACTGGATTGCACGACTAAACTACAAGTTTATATATGATCCAACTTCTGTAAATAATATAACAATTGCATTGATATGAAATGTATGAATTGATGTACGCTTCATACGCCAGTAACATAGTAATGTTGATTCAGTAGCCCAGGATCTTTTAAAACTAGAATAAGAACATTGCATACAAATTTAATAGCAATCATCTCTGAGAACTTGGAGATGTTTAATTGTACGATTAACTAATTATTACCATCAGCAAATTAAGTTAATTAATGTGTAGAGGACAAAAGTCTGACAAAAGACAAACACTCACCCCACGCAGCTAGAGTTGATTTACGCATGAATAGCGAGATAGGTGCAGGTCTGCGCATCTCTTCCGCCGTTGACAGATACATGTGGAATGCTTCCACCATCATCCACGAGACGGACGCGAGGAGGAAGTAGTGGATGAGGAAACCAACGAGTACGCAGCCCGCAGTCGGGTAACGACGGTCGATACCGGCGACGAAGACAACTAATAGTCCCAGCAAAGCAAAGCAGAGATTGATTGTGATTTGGTTAGGCTGCTTGGTGCGGAGTTTCCTGTTAAAAGACAACATATAGAAAACATTAAAAATATCATCGTGAACGGTTTATCGGGAAAACGCGATGAACATTGCCGCTAAATAATGTATAAATCCATTAAATGACTCAACTTTGCTTCTTGTTCTATTATGTGAACAATATTTTTTGGCAACATCTTTGTTCTATAGACATGCAGTTTACAAAACAAAATATATGAATATTCCCAAACAAGCCCCTATATGTATAACGTCTAGGTAATTGCTATATCACGTGCTTCAATTATATTTTGTCGTCTAATAGTGCAGTTAACATTCGCTGTATTGTTTATTTCATCTTGTACGTCTATTACTTATGATCATGTAAGCATAATGTCCATTAAAGTGATCTATTTCCCCCAAAGTGATATTTGATATCATTGTAAGAATGATACGTGATATTTTCATAGAAATATATCAATACTTACCTAGTTGACACAAACCGATATATGATTTTATCCCTTTGGTTCGCGTGAAGTATCCGAGTTTAAGCGATTACTGTATGGACGATTGACTATGGTCGAAAGCGTTCCGTAACACGCTCCAATTAAATCGTATATATCTCCATAATTAGGAAGACATGTATTTCAAAGGTCAAAGCCCATTTCATTCGTTGGTTATCATATGCCAAACAACAAGGTACAAGAGAAGTGTGAAATATCCAAGTTATGTGGGTTGAATTTGAAAAAAAAAAAACATGGATCACTTTTATAAATCTTTCATCATATTAGTCCCGGTTGTTATCATCAATACGATTTATTTGTTTTTTCCTCGTTTCTCTTCGACCGTGTTGTTTAGCTTATGGTAAGAGAAGAATGAAATAGGGTTAGATTTGTTGAAATGGCCCTTTAATTAGTATGACGATATCTATATCATTCCGCTCAAGAGCGTTATTGAACGGTCATAAACCTTATAAACGTCATACAGTAATTCGTTGTAAAAGGTGACGCATATTTTCGCTTTTTTTAACCAGGAAATCAGTGTTCTTTTTCAATGAAACTTTCACATATCATTTGGACATATCTTACAATAATTTTTGGTACAGGATTGAAGTCTCAAATGCCATTTTGGGCAATATCTGACACTTTACAGGTGCACCTTCTACTGTAATTTCTAATTGTATAATTGACCAGTCAGGACCAAATAAAATCGGCCAGAATAGCAGTAAAGCACTATTCCGCGATTATCACGTGATACGCAGTATTGCGTCATCTTCGGTTCCACGTGTTGTGGCAATAAGGAGATTTTGATCAATTGAATTACATTAATTTTCGCCCAATGTCCAGGACATATCATCTAAATAGTAAATGTGTAGCATCCTTGATAATGAAACTAAGGGTGTGTAGTTTTTTCTAAATGATCTAGCCTGAACATTTAAAAAAATCTTGCTCCATTAAGTGGGTTCGTTTTTCAAATAAACGGTTGATAAAACAAATTTGAATTCTGTGTTGATGCTTCAGAAACGAATTGCATGGGTCTTAGCGTTTAAAGATTATAGACATCCATCAGGTCCACTATTTCGAGAATTCAAACTGTTAGACATTTTTAAGCAATACCGTTATATGATTTGCGTATTCATGCATGATTTGATAAATAATAATCTACCTCATATAGATTCATTGATTACTTCTCATAATTGATCATCCGTATGAAACGCGGAAGAAAAGGAAATGCAATGTAAACGTTATCACAATTAAAACAAACGTTGGAAAACAATCTATATCATATTCAGAACCACATTTGTGGAATCAACTACCGATTAATTTAAGAGAAAATAATAGGCGGAAAAGCTTTTGCCAAGCACTAAAACAGTATTTGTAGCGAGTATAATTAAATAAATATACATTTATTTATTCATCTGCCTATCTATTATTATTATGAATATTGTAAATGAAAGTATGTATATATATTATCTTTTTTTAATTTATACAAATTCAATGTATGTAAATAGTGTAAATAAGTTAGTACAGCTGAAATGTATTTTGTTTGTGTAATTCACTATTTTCGGGACTAACCTCGATTAGCACTGTGCTATTTTGTTAGCCCCTTTTGTCAATTCGTTTTACTGTATTGTTAATTCAAGATGTTTCATTAATCTGTACTATGACTATTGTAAATTGTAAATATTGAACTGATTATTATTAACAATAAATCAATTTCATTTCATTTAATTTCATTACATTCTCGCATAGACTTTAATACGCGACAGCTGTTTGATGCCGTACGAACTGGTACGGTGCGAAATAACGATAGAAAGGGAGAGAGCATGTGGGAGAGGCGTATAGCTCGGCAAGACAAGAGAACGGAAAGATACGCTTAGCACGCGAAAGGCGAGAATGGCAGACATTAAGCTGCATATATGTGAAAAACGGCTGGGTGTAAAATTATATTTTGTTCGATCACCGATAGTATCGCATGACACTGTCGCCACGATATATGCGCCATCTAGCGACATTGCCTAGAGAATAGTGGGAAACCGCTATTTCCACGATAGTGGAAAAGTGAAAGTGGTCCTGACTGTTGACTGTATTGGGGCCTCAAAAACAAGCACATACTGCTTCTCCGAGGTCCCGGCTATCATGTATAAAGTGTACATTTGATTGTTTAATTGTTCATGTTGTATTTTCTGAATAAATTGAACCTTGAACCTTGAATCCTTCTTGCTCGACTTTTTTCTTCTTTTTTTTGCGAAAAGCCGATAATACTTACTTCATGGATATATAGGTAACCAAGGTGATGATGAGACAGATGATGGAGATGACGCAACCAATGATGCTCAGAATATCTAGAGCTTTTAGGTTGACATCTCCAGATATGTCCTATGAAGACAAAAAATATGTGAATAGGATTTGAAAGGATTATAGATTTGTTCTAGTCAATAGAATACGAAAGCGATATAGTGTATATCATAAGCCTTTTTTAGAAGTTAATGCCTTGCAAACATAATGGCTAATGGCCAATAATGTTAAGGTTGTTATCTTTGCACCATGCTCCAATGACCTCCAACGTATTCGACCAATGTTAGTTTATAAGGGATATCTTAGCTTTTCTGTTTGTACGTAATTCATTAATGAAATAAGTGAAAACGGAAACGCTCAGAGAGCCGAAGTAAATTATGGTAAGGTAAGATTTGGTGAAAAAGCGAGTATTGACGAATTTATAATAAACTTATCACTTTGCATGAACAACTTACTAGAAGAACAGCAAAGCTGGTGAGATGATCACAGAGGCATCTGATCCTGTCGATGTCCGGTCTATCTTCTCGTCGACATCCCTCCGTGGACCATCGACCACCATTCGCCGTCTTCTCCCAGAATACGCATGATCTGTTGTCCACCGTTTCAACTTTATGGGTGACCTATTTGCATAGCCAGTAATAATAAGGGATCGAATTATGACAGAAAAATAAGCATAATAAAAATGCAAGATTCCAGTACAGGAACAAAATCCTTCCAAGAATGAAACAAAATGATATTAGTTCCTAAGCCGGAATAAGTTATTGTCTATCAGAATGTAAAGGGTGTGAGGAAAAATCGCACGACGGTAGCGACTGAATCGTCCCCGTCCGAGACCGAAAGCGGAAAGACGGGAGTATTTTACAGGCCGATCTCGGTCGAGTGATTTCTACCATCCCCCGTTCCGAAATGAAAGCTCGGTAATGGCTCTGCCACGGAGTGGCAATATATTGGAATCTAGTGATATATTCCGCATTGAATAAGTGAAATGTTATTTTACAAATTGCCTACGGGAGCCTGCATGATGGGTCATGTATAATCTCTATGGGTATTGGAACATCTTGTACGGAAAAAAGTAAAACAAACAAACAAAAAATGCGTCACTTGCATCAAATTCATGGAATGTTGATTCAACTTCTTGACCAGCAGGGAGTCCAACGATGTCCACACCTTCAACCGTTGCAGCGATGATTCGTGTCCCGACCGCTAGGCGGCGCCCTCTACTCACTTCATAGACTTGGTCCGGACTCTGGAAGAGCTTGCTCGTTTGGAAAATGAAGAAACTCACTGGGATGTAGGGGAACCCGGGGCAAAGTGGACCAAAAAAATTAGAACAACCAGAACAGGATTACAAAGCAAAGTAAAGCAAAACATTTGGTTTATACTTTTACCTTAGGACTACCACTAACAAATGACACTAACAATGTTTCTCAAATAATCCTTTTTTTTAAATGCTATGAACTTGAAAAAAATATTAAAAATCCATTTTGCCCCGGACCTCCGGGGCAAAGTGAAACACGGAACGGGGCAAAGTGAAACGCTTCCCCAAAGAGGTTGTCTTCAATGTCAAAACCATTTACCTCCTGGTGAATCGTTGTACTATATGACCTTACACATATGTCCATAGATTTGAATGTCCTGTTTTAATTTAAAGGGAGAATGGAGTAGTAATGGTGTTCAGTGTGAAAAACTTGAAGTTTCATGGTCTCATTCGTTCTAATTCTTAAATGTAACACAATAATCGCATGACCGACACAATCATTCACGTTAAATGCATTCCACTATGCCCCAACCACTTTGCCCCGAACAAGTGAAATTTTACAGACATGCATTACTTCACGTGGGCCAATGATTACTAGCGGTGCTACGATGTATAAAGTTAAGCTTAAGCCCATCCATCATTAATATGGCTTTCGTGATAATTCGGCATAAACACAGTATTTTAGCAAATAATATATTTATATTAATTATCGTTTTTTTATGTATGAAAAATTAATATTTTCCGTAAAAAGTACACATGATGACGTATTCGCGCAACTCCGGTCAAAAACGATGCATCCTCGTTGCAGTGTTATTGGCACATGAACTTAGATAGATGGCAGCACAAACAAAAATTTACCGGGCGTGTCTTTGCCCCGCGTTCCATTTTGCCCCGGGTTCCCCTAATCATTGGCTGAAAGAGAAGACATGTAAAGGTCATTCGTTTCTTCAACATGAAAGAAATAATTTCTTGGCTTGAGTTGATTCTGAAAACAACATTTTTTGGTGTACTTCTCAGTATTGTTAGCAACGACATTTATACAGTAATGAGTACTAATGACTGGCCTTGAGAGGTACATCATAAATGAGCTAGGAATCTCTTCCTCATAACTACTTTAAATTATCATCAAACGATTAAATATGACATACCTATGATGGAAAATTACATGTGACATTAAACACGTTTTATACCAGCACCAAAACGTGAATGTAATGTTTTTGTAAGAACAAGAACCTGATAGAGGCGGTAGGTAATCAATGACAGCAGAGGGAATGATGATGGAAGCATCAACAAACTCATGCGGGATGTCGTCCGTGTCGAAAAACACATTGATTGATCGTTCACTCAAAGTGTCATCTAGGTTGCTCTCGACCCCGCTCGCAGACAGGGATGCGAACCCGAGACCTGCAGCCAGAGTGTCCACTGGTAGCTGCAGTAAGACCATCCCGACATTCTGGCCTACTACAGTCATGTTGGTAGCATATCCGCTGGTCTGGTATAAGGTGATTTGATGTTCAAGTGAGTTCAGTATCATGGTCGGCGCTTCTACGTCAATAGTCTCTTTATAATCATCAATCGCAACCTTGAGAATATTGTCGACGATGCTGAAAACGTTGAGGGTAACCTATCATGTAAATACAATCGCAATAATAAAAGTGGATTGTTTAAAATAACCCTTCGAAGGAAAGTACGAATTTCAAGAACTTTATTGTTTTTATTAAAAAGGATTTCAAAGAGGAAAGTTTATTACGTTCAAAATAACCCTCGAAAGGAAATTTGAAAATAAAATAAATGAAAGTGTCTGATGTCCTCAAACAGTCCTGGAACGGTTAGAAAAGAACGTGGTATTGTTTAGACTACTAGCAGTATCACAGGTATGTGTCTTTTAAAATATCATTATCAAGAGAGTGACGTTCTAACTATGCCGGGATGCATTGCCTTCCTTTCTTGCAGCGCATCCTGCAGCGCATCATCATAATTAGATGAAATAAGACACCCAGGTCGAAAACAGTTGAAACCAGTTGGAAATTCAACTGGTTTTGACTGGTTTTAACTGGCATCAAATGGTAGCAGTTAAAATTCCCGGTTCCCAGTAAAGATAAATAGACAGATGCAGAAGACCAGTTAAAACCGGCTTGGTACGAACAGTCACGTCACGTTCACGTTCCCGTCACGTGAAGGTTTTGTACCTTTTGTGAAACAGGTCACCCAAATCTACGAAGTGTCACGTTCAGGTTCTGTACCTTTTATGAAACAGGTCTCCCAAATCTACGAAGTGTTGGGTTACGTGACCCAACAGTTTGTAGATATACTATATGCAATTCATGAAAGCTCACGTAAATTGTCGTTGAGAAGAGACTAATTCTCGGTAAATTTAATCGTGAACGAACCCGTCCTACCTATACTGTAATATACAATTATAGGCGTACACAGGCCTGGGGGCTGGGGGATGGACACCCCCTACCCCCATCCCCACCCCCTTACATAATTCAAGAAATGTCTTGGTCTCGGCCTCGAAATTTGTGACCGGTCCTGGTCTCGTCCTCGGCTGCGGTCATTTTCTACGGACACCCCCTGGCCCCTACCCACACTCCCCCCGCTTACTTCAATTTGTCTGACGAAATATTCCCCCCCCCCCCTGAAAAAATCCTGGGTACGCCACTGCCTACAAGTAGCTAGTTCGAATGTCAAATACATTAATTGATTTATTTAATATTGATTGGTTGGTGTGATTGTTTCATTATAATGATTGACTGATTAATTGATTGTTTATTAGATTAAATGACTGACTTATAGATTGACTCGATTCAATAACCATAAATAAACACTATTAATCAAATCATTGTTTTATTACTTTTAAACTCATTGATCACTGCTGCCAGTCACTCACTCACTCACTTTCACAGGCATGCACATACAACGCCGTTAAGGGCCAGTACGCGCAGACGTCGAGCACGGGAACTTCAGGCGTATGCGAACTGAATTGTCCGCTGCGTGTAGCAACCCTGGTCATTTTGAACCCATTGAAAACCTATTTTTTCACTATTTTTTGGCTATTTTTTGGCTATTTTTCCACTAAATGGATGATTTTTTGACTATTTTTTCAAAAAATAGTATAAAAATAGCCTATTTTTTGACTATTTTAAAAAAAAATAGTATAAAAATAGCCTATTTTTGTACTATTTTTTTAAAAAATAGTATAAAAATAGGCTATTTTTTTACTATTTAAAAAAAATAGCAAAAAATAGGCTATTTTTTCACTATTTTTCAAACTTTAAAATCACATCAACAATTTTTTGGCTATTTTTTTCACTCTGAATTCCACATCAACTATTTTTTGGCTATTTTTTTCACTCTGAATAAAACATCAACTATTTTTTGGCTATTTTTTGCACTTTGTTAGAACAATCAACTATTTATTTCTTATTTTCCCCATTGTAATTTTTAAAATGTACACACACACACACACAAACAGACATACAAAAAAACATGCACATACGCACACAAACAAACAAACATACGCACATACACACATACACACTTACAACACACACACGTACACAGTCACACACACATACAAACAAACATATGCACGCACACACATACATGCACACAGACACACACACAGGCACACATACGTATACAGACGTACAGACACAAACACACACACTTGCGTACACGTCGTACGGACACAGGTACAGACACAGCATACATACATCATACATACATACATGCATGCACACATACACAAACGTGCACGCACAGTACGCATGCTCTCTCTCTCACACACACACAAACACACACACACACACACGCACACACACACACATACATACACGCATACACACACACACACATACTTACGACTCGGTCATTGCACATGCACACAGACAGCTGCAACATTAATGTACATCACAATATACAGTCAAACCTGTGTATAGTGGCCACCCAGGGAGACAAGAAAATAGTGGCCACTGTAGACAGTTTACCTCTATAGACAGGTTCCACTACACTGTTTTTCCTCTGCTGGCAGGGAATTAATTTGGTGGCCACTATAGGCAGGTTTGACTGTAGTTCAATGTGTACAAATTGATCCAGAAAGAAAAAAAGCATGGCCATCTCTCATTGGTTAGTTTCTGTTATGTGATATCCCATCATGCAATATTCACAGCCATTTTGTTTTGAGGGAAGCATGCAGCATGCTTGTTACTCCTCATTTTTGGTGATAATTTTGCAGTTTTGGGTGAGAAAATGGTGCTTTTTAATAATATTCATTGCATGCATGCATCACTATCTAGTCTTCATTACTAATTTACTAAAATTGATTTCCCTAATCAATACTAACTTTCAAATTACCAGAGTTGCTGTTTTGAAATCAAAGCACATGGCTGGCAATGCAGTCCCATCTATTCAAATTTGTGTTTGCTCATTTAATTTTTGATGGGATGTAAAATACACTATTTTCTATCTTCTGCTTATATATGCATGTGCACTGAATGATAAGGGATATTATTTTGATTTCCTTTCCAATTATCACTGGCTTATTTGTTGAAACCTATAGCTCTATATTCAGAAAAATATGCAATTATACTCATCAAAGTTTGATTAAATCAATTTAACTATTTGTTGGCTATTTGGGGCTTTGCGCGATTACTGTTATTCAAGTCAAACAGCTTAATAAAAAATGCAAACATGCATGATCTATGTTTTTCCTCATTCAAATAGCTTAAATAATTCATGACACAAACGTAGCAAAGTGTAATTATAGTGTGTTACTTTTAATGAACATAATTGAAAGACAATTTCAAAATATAGTTTCAAGAAAAATAGCCAAAAAATCGTTTTTCAAGATTTGTCTGAAAAAATAGCCATAAAATCTATTTTTAGGCTATTTTTCTCCTTCAAAAATAGTTTTGAAATAGCCAAAAAATAGCCAAAAAATCTATTTTTTCCCTATTTTCTTCAGAAAAATAGCCAAAAAATACATTTTAGTTATATTGATTTCGCGTTCCAAATATCGATAGCAAAAATAGGTTTTTTTGCTATTTTTTCGTACTATTTTAAAACTATTTTTATACTATTTTTTCAAATAAAAATAGCAAAAAAATAGGTTTTCGAGGACTATTTTTTGGCTATTTTTTGGCTATTTTTTGGCTATTTTTTTTCAAGCAGGGCCGGTATCGGCATTTTCGTCGACATTTTTAAATCTCTTTGTGTGTGTATGTCTAGTCTTAGTAACAAGCGTTTGCAATTTTTAAAATCTTGATTAAACGCTCACGTCACGATTTGGTTAACGCGACACTTCGAGTTTTACCGGCATGGAAAACGACAAATTGTTGGGTCACTTTACCCTACACTTCGTAGATTTGGGTGACCTGTTTCACAAAAGGTACAGAACCGTTCACGTGACGTAAACGTGAACGTGACGTGACTGTTCGTACCAAGCCGTTAAAACCAATAGAAATACCAGTTGAAACCAATTCAAAATACCAGTTGAAACCAACTACTTTAACTGGTCCTCATGTACTGGGTAATCCCAATACTGGTTTTTTAATGGTTTCAACTGGGTTTCTTACTGGTCAGCCTAACTGGGTTCGTACTGGATTCTTACTGGTTGTTCCAGTAGATTCCAATTGATTCGAGTTGATTCCAGTGTACCAATTTCCATATTGAAACCAGTTGGCCAACTGGTATCAACTGGTACCAGTTGGCAACTAATTTTCAACTGTTTTTTTCGACCTGGGCATGAAGACAAAAAATAAGATGACCTGGAAATGACTGGGCATGTTGCTCGGTCCAAGCGTTGCTGCAGGGCATTGCTAGTTAGGATTTCTAATGACTTTCTCCATAATCATCATTAAAAAAAGAGACGATTAAATCTTTGTGGAAAAAATTTCAGTAAATGTTACTGCATGAGTAATCATTTTGTTCAAGCGCCGAGAGCGTCTAGAGACCGAACATACACTACACTATTTCTAATGGCATTCTCTACCAAAGCGTGCCCACGACTTGACATGCATGACTAAACAAAAAAGGATGCCCTATACATGTACAAATTGCAAAGTGCATTTATGAATATTAGGATTATAAGGTAACACACCTCTAGTGATGGGTCCTCAACCTGTAGGATCTTCTGGAGAGCGTTTGCGACTGCGATGATTCCCTCTGCGGTTATGGAATCGCTCTCTTTGGTTACTTTTTTTTTCAATTCAAATTCAAATTTTATTAACACTCTTCATAAAAACATTACAATGTAAAATATACATGCCAAGGTGACATTACACAGTAAAATACAAATACAAATACAAATATAAATTATGGGAGTGTTTGGAGTAGGCAGAAAGGAAGGAATTCCTTATATGAAAGCCTACCCCATGGTACAGATACTAAACAGACAAAACATACGATAAAAACACACTAAGTTACAAGAGGGTCAAAATTGCCTTTACTGATTACATGTACTATAATTATTTAATAAAAATTGTTTATATTTTATTTTAAAAAGATTGAGAGTTTTGCTAAATTTTATTTCAGGAGGTATACTATTCCATATAACAGGACCTTGAAAAAAGAAAGAGTTTTTCATACATGTAGTTCGTATTTTGGGGAGATGGTAATTTGAGGCATTTCTAGTATTGTAATTGTGCACATCGAGATTCAAATCAAAGCATGTCAATAAAAATGATGGCAATAATCTATTATAACATAAATACATTAAAACTGCAATATAAAATTTTCCCATATCATTTACATTCAATATTCGAAGTTCATAAAATAAAGGATTGGAATGAGCACAATATTGCGAATGAGTAATAATTCGTACTGCTTTCTTTTGGAGTTTAAATAGCCTATCCATATCACTTTTATTAAAATTTGCCCATACAGTTATACAATAATTCAAATATGGCGTTATTAAAGTATGATATAACATTTTTAGAATATTTAAAGGATAAAATTGAACTTTATATAAAACACCAATATTTTTAGCAATTTTATTGCACACTGCATTTATATGATCACACCATTTCAATTTATGATTTAGTACAACACCTAAGAACTTCAAACTATTTACACGTTCAAAAGAAAAATCTTTTACTCTTAAATTTACATTATTCAAATCAATATTTCTATTTGTAAAAACCATAAACTTTGTTTTATCATAATTTACAACCAATTTATTATTTAAAAACCAATTAAAAAGTTTTAAAATTTCCTGATGAAACACATTTTGTAAAACCTGAGGATCAGAATGAGACATAAAAGCAGTTGTATCATCGGCAAATAAAATAAGTTTTAGCTTGTCAGTAATATTGCACATGTCGTTAACATAAATAATAAATAAGAGAGGTCCAAGGATGGACCCTTGTGGCACACCGCATCTAAGTATTTTTGTATCAGACTTAACATTGTTTATTTGAACAAATTGAGTTCTGTTGTCTAAATAACTCTTAAACCATTGTAAAATAACTCCACGTATACCATAATAATATAACTTTTTAAACAAAATATCATGGTCTAGAGTGTCAAAAGCTTTACTCAAGTCTAAAAACAAGGCAAATAAAATCTCATTTTTTTCAAAAGTTTGTAAAACATTATAAATAAAGTGCATTATTGCATTAGATGTGGAGTGCCCAGGTCTAAAACCATATTGCTGTTCGGAAATGATATTGCAATTAGTAAAAAACATAAAAAGGCGGTTATAAACGGCTCTCTCTAAAATTTTTGAAAATACAGGAAGTAAAGATATTGGCCGATAGTTTGTAACATTTTCTTTTGATCCTTTTTTAAAAACAGGAATAACTTTGGCAATTTTTAATTTTTCTGGTACAATACCCTTACTCAAAGAAATGTTAAATATTACACTTAATGGATGGGATATAATATAAATAACCTTTTTCAATAAATCAACACTCACATCATCATAACCACAACTTTTATTATTCTTTAACTTACTTACAATATCAATTATTTCAGTGGGTGTTATTGGGTTAAAAAAGGCTGTGCGTGGATTAAAATCAATATTACTAAAAGTTTCTTCATCAATAATTTCATTACCCAAATCATTGGTCAAGCTTGGTCCAATATTAACAAAGAAATCATTAAAAACTGAGCACATTTCAGCCTTATCATGTACAGGTTGTTCATTACACATTAAAAATTCAGGCAAATTATTCTTCTTAGTATTCTTACCAAGGCTTTCATTAATCAATTTCCATGTTTTTATAATATTCCCTGATGCATTTTTAAATTTTGTTTTAAAATATTCACCTTTAATATTCTTAATTCTACCATTCACCACATTTCGATACTTATTATATTTCTCTTTCCTATAATCCGTTCGTTTTCTCAAGTATTTCTTATATAACTTACACTTCTTTTTACACAATTTACGCAACTCTTTAGTATACCATGGGTTATTATACTTTTTACTTTTTACATATTCTTTCAAAGGAAAACATTGATTAAAGATGCGAGTATATTGTCTTATAAAACATTCATAACTATAATTTGGATCTTCAGAAAACACTGACCAATCTGAATTAAAAATTAATTGCATAAATTTATTAATATTATCATCATTCATATCACGTTTAAAGTAAGAATTATTTTCATTATTTATACATTGCTTTTTATTAATCAAAAATACTGGCAAATGATCACTTATATCACTTAAAATAGTTCCAGACCATGACTCATCTAAATTATTTGTAAATATATTATCTATTAATGTACACGACCTATCAGTGATTCGAGTTGGACAATGGATCATAGGATATAAAAAATGTATCATTAATAGATCTAAAAAATCATTAACAGATTGGCAAGAATTAATATCAAATAAATTTATATTAAAATCACCCATCAAATATATATCTTTCTTTTCTTTATATATAATATTCAAAATATCTTCCAAAATATCTAAAAATGATTGCACTGATTGGTTAGGAGGCCGATAAATAACACCAATTAAAACATTTTTCTTAACTTTTTCAATTTCTATAAACATTGACTCAAAACACTCATTATTTACATCCAAGTCATTACGTTGTTTATATTTCAGTTTATTATTTAATAAAATTCCTACACCTCCTCCTTTTTTACCATGTCTTTCATTGAATACAAAAGTAAAATTATTAAAATTATAAAAAGAGTTGGCCTCTTTAATCCATATTTCAGTTAGCCCAATTGCTGAGAATTGCACATTGATGGTATCTAAAAGAGAACTTATTGCAGTATAATTTTTACTCAAACTCCGACAATTTATATGAAGATAACTTAAAATATAATTCATATTAGATGGTAAATTAAAAGATTTCAAACAAGAATTAAATTCCTCTGGCGTATAACAATGCGTTTCAGGTCCATAATCTTCATCGTCTCCTGTAGGTGGACTCAATAATTGGTGTATACCATTTGGTTCAATTATCATTTATATTTTACATTTATTAAAATCTGCTTCGCAGGCATTTTGACAACAGTGATGTACATATTTAAGAATGACGAGTACAAGCAACACTTAACATAAATAAAAGTAAAAACAAAAATGAGTAAAAAAGTAACTAGCAAAGTTAGAGAAGTTAAAATATAAATACTAAAACAAAGTATTAAAAGAGTAATTAACTACAAATATACAGATGTAGAAGATGTATAAAACAATAAAAGGTATTGGATGTCTAGAGAATAAATTACTTTTTAAAATGTTAAAAACAAAGTATCAATAATTGCGAAATATTTCATAGAAGGCAAGAAGGAAATGATCCTTCAATTTGAATGTTTGTGTTCATATTTTGTCTAGTTCGCTCTTGTGATGAATCTGTTTCCGCACACTCTTACCATTCGTTGCCTTCACCGCGACGATGATCCGCCCGTCCATCGACCAGGCAGCCTCTATCTTAGTGTTCTGTCTCTTGCTTGCGATGAAGGCATCATGTAAGAGTGTGCGGTTGACATCTGTCAGGTCTTCGCAGATACTAATTCCGCTTCCTTTAAGGTTCTTTCGATTGAGAATCAGCCGCTGTCGATGTTGATATGAAGTCAACTTGACAATGATCGCCATCGGTTTGGGTCGGGATCCTGGATGGGGAGGTGGATGTTCCTGGCGTCGCCGTACGCGATGGCACCTATCGATGTCATCTGGCTTCAGATTGATGTGCAGTCTCTCTTGGGCAATCTTGCAGACTGCGGCTGTGGTGTCCTCATGGGGAGATTCAGGGACACCAAACACCCGGACGCAGTTTCGCCGAGAGTACTGCTCCTGGTCGTTCAGCTCAGTTTGTAGCTTCTTTATGATGTTGTGCTGCCCCTCAGAATTGGACTTCAGTATGGTGTTCTGGTGTTCTGCCGAATCAAGCTTCTGCTGCAGCTCCAGGATGAGCCCGTCCTGCTTTTCCACTCTCTCGATGAGGTCATTGTACTTGGCTTCCATGGACTGGGCCACTAGCTCCTTTATCAGATTAAGCACATCTTCATCTTTCAATAGGGTGTCCTTGATGAGCGCCTTTGTTGATCTTGTATCAGGCATTGTGTGTTCGTGATAGGGAGAGTGGAGTACAATGCACAGCTCCCAGGGGCTAACAAAAGACGGCTTATATGTAGAATGAAGAGGGTTACTGAGGTAGATCGTAACAAGTCACTGTAAGTTGCAACATAAAAATCAACACATGGGACTGTAGAGTATATATAACTTACTAAGTGGTTTCAAAGAAACTGGCAAATCAAGGCAAGAAACGGCAAATTCACAATATAAAAGTCAGCAGAATCAATATAACATTTCTCTAGACATCCAGTGGAGTATTCAATCACAAAATTACATGTCCCTTTAAATCAGAAGTGCTGGTTTTAACAAAGAAAATAGCAGAGCAACATTTCCACTACACGATGCCTACCAATTGTAGGCATCGTGTCACTCGAATATTCAGTCACATTTTCTGCTGTCACTGGTGTCTTTTCATTAAATTACGAAATAAAAGTGAAGTGATAAACTTAAGCACTGCGATTTATCATCGGGATATGTTCTTTTCCGGAAATAATAAATGTATGTATAATTAAATTCAGGAGTCCTGCACCCAAGTGTTTAATGTGTTTCTAATGCTTAAAAGGATCAAGTAACACTGTCAAACTCCACAAAACGTACCGAGAGCTACTATAAGCGGCTCCACATACATCATTGAAATCGTATTACCAGTAGAAAATGGAGCAGATTTTGACTTCCCGATTTTTTTTTTCGTTATAAAGATTAGTGATCGAAGTGTTCGGATTTCAGTGGATAATTTTATATAATATTATTATGTGTACAAATTAAGTACGTGAAGTACACATCGCATTTCCATTTACCGTGGAATTATAACATACCCCTTAGATACAACAATACACAATGATATCAACCATTCATCAGTTTATGCACATGTCAACAAAGATATACTACAATTATCTATGGTGAGAGGTCTTTTATGTTTTCTAGTCGCAAATTTGTATATATTGCCACGCTGTTTATGCACCAAAACATCCAATCTATTCTCAGAATGTCCTCCTAGCATCACAACAAAAGTTATTTTCCACTTTTCTCCTCCCTAGCTACTCGATAGGATGATGCATGATTTACCTGGGCAGCGTTACTGAGCACGTCGTTACGGTTTTCCTCCTCGAAGCAATCGTTGAGGACGGGGTCTTCCCAAACGACAGGCGAGACTAGATTCCCCCGACAAGTCCGACTAGCTCGTGGGAGAGGGACTATAATTTGAGACATGACTCAGTTTCATATTCATTATAATATATTCTATAACACCTCAGAATGTTATTGATATGTGATTGGTTGAATTCAGGTCACATGACATTCAGTAGAAATTATCTATTGCACGACCAAAAGACACAACCGTCCATTTAGGTAACTATTGCACGGTCGCTTCATGATAAATGACGTCATTTATTAAACGAATGATAGACCGGTTCAGTACTACGCGTTTTGTATGCATGATCATGATGATGCGCTGCGCTACATGTACACATGTAGACATTTAGACATGCGGACTATCGCATGCAAAATAATGAATTATTTCCTTAATATTTGCATTTGTAATACAAAATCACTTTCTATAAGACCAGAACACAGGTATTGTTGCCCCCCCCCCCCCCCCTCCCCTTTCACACTGCCCCCGTCCTACATGTCTTATGATAGATGTACACCACTAACCTGATTATACAGATTCATACGGGGTGCAAAGGACCTGTACGTACCCTCCCCCAAAAAATGACATAATTATAATATGACGAAATAATAATTACAAAATTATTAGGGGGAAATTTGGCAACAAAAAAAATATATATATATAAGGTGCGCCCCCCAAAATATAGGTGCATCCCCGTATCAGTCCGACGTCACTTTATTGTCATGACTGTAGAGATCCATTATTTTATAATATCAGCAACTAAACTGACCATTATTGCTGTAGTCATTGCAGTGTTCCACACTCGTTGCTGTCTGGTCCAGCAACGTACGGCTAAACGTGAGTGTCCCAAACCGGCCGGTCACAACTGACTCGGGACAGGTGGCTGTCCAGAGGGCAAGAAACATAATAATAGTAGACTATTATAATATTATAATGTATTATTGTTATTCATCTATATTCTTCGTCCAATGAATATAGAATCGATTAACATTCAAATAAATACAGTATAATGTTTTAATAACGGTAGTAAGACATAACATACCATGAGTTATAAAGCCCAGGACCGTTACGTAACAATGTGTAGACACAGTGTGTCAATGACAGGCCCATGGCATGGGATACAAAGTAAGTATATTTGTTCACGAGACGAAATTTATTATAAAAAAGAGATTCAAATTTATATATTCAAGTAAAAGGCAAAATCCTCACCAAATTCAATTAACGTTCCATAACCAAATGGGGTAAATCTGCTTATACTATAAAGGTTTTTTTAGGATATATTACATTGAACAATGTTGAATAACATAGTTTAGTGAAATACAAAGTATTTCAATAAGATATTACGGAATGAACATCATTACATAATAATATTATTCTGGATCAGGCAAATTTGCCTTTTTCACGCAAATAGAAGAATACTGGTGACAAGTAAGTCCTGCTTTGGGGAAAATAACTTCCATTTTAGTAACAGAATTGTAGTAAACACCGCCGTTATGCATACATTTTGGAAGTTGACTATAGCTGGAGAAGCATACCAAGAATTTGGAAATAACTGTATATCAGAGCAACATCTCATATTTGGGCAGAATCATCCAATCGTGCATGGGGAAAAATATTTCACGATTATGGTCAAAATCACCTCAGTTCGGGTAGCTATCAAAAATAGTGGGAAGGATAATATAATATTAGAACCACGGTATCTATCACCCATCCCCCCCCCCCCCCCCCAACAAAAAAAAAAAATAAATAATAATAATAATAATAATTATAATAATAATAATAATAATAACAATAAATTATAAATAAATACAAAATAAAAATAAAAACAATTAAAATAATAATAATAATACTGATAAGAAGAAGAAGAAGAAGAAGAAGAAGAAGAAGAAGAAGAAGAAGAAGAAGAAGATGAAGAAGAAGAAGAAGAAGAAGAAGAAGAAGAAGAAGAAGAAGAAGAAGAAGAAGAAGAAGAAGAAGAAGAAGAAGAAATAAATAAATGAATAATAAGAAGAATAAGAATGATAAATAATGATAATAAATAAATAAACAAAAATCCAAAATTAAAACAATATTTTAGAATAATAATAAAATAATGATTATGATAACAATATAAATATACAAATATTACAAATAAATATTTTGTAAACACAAAATAAAAAAATAATAAATAAATCAATATATCAATCATTAAAGGGAAAAAACGCTGGCATTTTTGCATAATTCCTTTCACTTCTGGTCGGAAGTTTCCTCTTGGGTATATCTAATAATGGAAATAATCAATGTTTTTGAAAACCAATGTAATGTGTTTTGACTGAATACTGGAGGATGCCATGTTTTTCATGTGTACCATATGGAACGTCATCTGTCGTTGCAGTTACAAACGTGGGTTGCGTAACCGCAGCAGATTCAATAACAGCGGTTACATAACAAGCTTTTGTTAGTGCACGCTCAGATGACGTTTCATGCGGTACCGTTGGAAAACATGGCAGCCTCCAGTGATCAGACAAAACATATGATAGTAGCTTTTGAAACATTGATTATTTCCATTATTAATGATGCCTAAGAGGAACTATACGACTAGAAGTTACGGGAATAACAGAAAGCGAAAATTCCAGCGTTTCGTTTCTCTGTAAAAAAAAAATTGATAAGATTTTTAAACAGGTAGAAATAAATGTTTAACCCATGGCTACAATAATTATACTTTATTATTACCAATCGGTATACAATCATTTTAAATTTAATCATTTTAATATTTAAATAAACATTGTAAAAAAGTGCTGGGATATACCGTATTAGAAGTTGGTATTTCAATATTTTGAAAAACGTATATAAATAATTTAAATATATGTGTGGGCTTGTAAAAGTATGAGCCTGTGTGCCAGTCATGTATATAACTATTTTGCATACTTGCACTGCTGATGGCAAGACTGCCGGGGATGTAAGGGTTTGCTCCGCTATTGTAGTACAAGTTGAAATAGTCGCTGAACCAAGCCGTCATTGTCATTATCAAAACGGTCTCGCTGGTCCAGGCGCTGGAATTGAAGTTGATGATGTAATCGATGAAGAGGCTGCCTTCTCGCGTATCCACGATGAGGGGGAAATCACCAGAAGACTGGTCATCAATTACCGAGTTATATAAACGACCGTCATCATAGCGCTCTACCGATAACGCTAACCCTGATCGTATCTGTAAGAAATGAACACGTTAGTTTGTGTTAATTAATATACTGCAGTACAAGATTTAGTCCTATTATTATCTAAAAGATGTATTTTAAATACGCCTGCAATATAGTTCATACAAATCAAAACACAATTCCAAAATTTCTTTTAAGATGCAAATTACCCAGCTAGCCACCTGACGTCGTGCCAACGTTGGGCCGATGTCATTTTAGTTGTAAGGGGACGTTGGGCCAACATGCGACATGCGACGTCACCGAGACGTGAAAATGTCCGCCAGCCCAACATCAGCTCGGCGTCTTTTTTAATGCTGGCCCAACGTCATTTTGCGATTTCGGCCCAACATCAATTATTGACAATGGCCCAATGTCAGTTCTAACGTAGGCCCAACATCGATTCCTGACGTTGAGAGAACATCAAGTTCTGACGTTGGCCCGACGTTAAAATGTCCGCCAGCCCAACATTGTCCCAACATAATTTTGTGATGTCGGGCAAATGTCAATTTCCGACAATGGCACAACACCGAATCCTGAAATAGGACAGATATCAAATTCTGATGTGGGCGCGACGTTAAAATGTCCGCCAGCCCAACATCGTCACTACGTCATTTTGTGATATTGGCATAACGTCAATTTCCGACAATGGCCCAACATCATCTCATGACATTGGACCAACATAACATTATGATGTCGGCTCGAGTTTAAAATGTCCGCTAGCCCAACATTGTCCCAACATCATTTTGTGATGTCGGGCAAATGTCAATTTCCGACAATGGCCCAACACCGAATCCTGACATAGGACAGATATCAAATTCTGATGTGGGCTCGACGTTAAAATGTCCGCCAGCCCAACATCGTCACTACGTCATTTTGTGATATTGGTGTAGGTGTTTATTTTGTACACTAATGGTAACTCAGTCAACTCATTCATTCACTCATTTATTCACCCTTTTATTCACTCATGAATATGCATCCATCAGGTATTGGTTAGCAGTTGAATATTCATTACTCTGTTTATTGTGTGGTTCAGTTCTTATGAATATTCAAGAGTATAATTTGCATAACAATGAGACCACATGGTTTGGTGCATTGTTGAATAAATGTGCTCTGGGCAGATAACCAGGAGATTTCATACAGTACACACGTGTGTGCCTGCCTCCTTCATTGAAACCCATGCTGTACAATAGTGCACCCTACAACTGGTGGCAGCGGTGGGATTCGAACCCACGCCATCGAAATGACTGGTGAACATTGTGCGACTTGCAAGGCCTGCGAACATTGTGCGACTTGCAAGGCCTGCGAATCGCTACGAGCACCCAATCCAAAGCACAGAGCCCCTCTCCAGACTATTGTAACGGACCACCCTCTCCAATTGGTGTTTGCGGACATTGCAGAGTTACCTACTTCAAGACGGGGTTATCGCTACATGTTAGTTCTGGTCGACCATTTTAGTAAATATGTCAACATTTACCCCATGAGGAACCAGACTGCACAAACAGTGACGAAGCATATTTTTGAAGACTACGTTGCTGAGCATGGAATACCTGAAGCGATCCATACAGACCAGGGGAGACAATTCGAATCAAGACTGATGCAAGACTTGTGTGAAAGACTCAGCATCAGGAAATCGCGGTCGACAGCTTACCACCCACAGGGAGCAGGAATTGTGGAAAGGGCAAACAGGGTCATCAAGGAGCAACTAGCACGATATGTCGTAGACAAAGGGGGTGACTGGGATACCCATATCCCACAGGTACAGCTAGCCTACAACTCGAGCACCCACTCAACGACCGGCCTAACACCATACATGGTTATGCATGGCAGGGAGGCGCGCATGCCAGTGAACATCTCATGCCCCTCTCCCCAACAGTGCGGCTCCTCACCCCAGGAATATGTAACGGACCTGCTTGTACGGATGAAAGAGGCATACAAGTATGCGCGGACAAAGTCACACACGGCCCAGGTTGTACAGAAGCTGCATTACGATAAGGCGCAACGTACAGTTGAATACACTCCAGGAGACTTGGTGTGGCTGCACGATCCAACAAATGCTAGAAATAAACTTGAGCCTAACTGGACCGGCCCATATTCCATCCTTACCTCATTGAACGATGGTCTGGACTACCGCATCGCTGATATTCATCGCCAGGATAACACGAAGGTGGTACATCATAACCGTTTGAAGATGTTCAGGTCCCGGATGCCTCATCAGCAGCCGCCTACAGCCACTCAACCTACGTCAGTGCTTACTTTCAACCAGGGAAACCAGTTAAGATACACTTCAGACCCTGGTCCAGCCGCCATGGAAGTGATTTTCACCTCAACGGGACACCCAGACGGCCAGCAGCCAAGGCAGCAGCAGACAACGCAGTCGGGCCAACCTCCTCGCCATCTGGATGACCCTGACCAACCATCATGGTCAGGAGAGTCCAGGCGACAGGAATCGACACTGCAACTGGACCAGCACCAGGGGCTAGATGATTCTGACCAACCTCCATGGTCAGGAGAGTCTGGGAATCAGCGGTCAATGCCACAACAAGACCAACTTCAGGGACTGGATGACTGTGAGATAGCTAGAGGTCCACAGCTGGACGACGGGCGGCCAACTTCTCACGAAGGCCAGAGACCGGGGCCATCCAGACTTAATCCCGACATCGGCCCCGACGTCGCCGACCAGCATCGAACTATGACGCAGCAGTATGCAGCACAGCAGCAGCCAGCACCACCTGGGCGGAGCGACGGACAGGCAGCTAGCGACGCCCTGGATCAACCAGCAGCAAGCCAGCCACCTGCGTCTACACCAAGCTCCAGCCACCGTTCGCGGTATGGCAGACTGGTTCGCAAACCCAGACGATACAATGATTATGAGACGTGATATCAAAGCGAACTGATCTGTTGATGGAAAGTGGACTGACTGATAGGTATATGTTTTTGTTGTACTCACTAGGACGGCGATTGATATTAAGGTCGGATAAGATGATAGGATAGATTAAGATAGTATGGTGGATGTTAGTGATTCACCGACGTGAAGTGTTAGTGCTTTAAAAAACTGATACTTCACATTTACCCAGGAATTGTTCCGGATGTGCAGCGTTCATGTACAGAAATGAACTGTGTGATAAAGCATGGACAGAAATAGACTGTTTCGCGATATATCATGGACATGGACTTAAACTATTTGAGAAAGCGTAAACGGAAATGGACTGTTTCGCGATATCTCATGGACATGGATGTTTTCGAGGAGCATTAGAGGGAAATGGACACTTTGTCAGTGCTTCCCGCTGGAACTGATATTAGAATGGCAACATGTACTATGATTGATCAGGACTGTAATTGATCACCGCTGGTATTTCATTGCACATAAACAATTTGTATTTTGTATGTTGGGTTTGACGCTGCAGTGTGTCGTTTCTATTATGCTTATATGTCTTTCGGACAATGTTTTTTGTTAATGAGAGCGTGCATAACCAAGCACGGAAAGAAGAAGTATTGTTGATGATGAGACATAAAACTGTCGGGGGTACAAGAAGTACTCGATTTATTTTTGTTTATTGATTAGGGAAGATGGCATGCAATGATAGTTGTATGGATATTGGGTATTAATATGGGTTGGGGTACAACCTGCGATTGTGTTGTTTGGTTTATTGATAATTGAAGATGTTGAAAAGTGAATTTTGGTCAGTTTGGTTAGCACGACATTGTGATATAGGCGTTTTGATTGGATATGGCGTTGTTTTATTTAGCTGTATACTTAGGGAGTATGCGTGTGTTTTAATATTGGATTACTGCATCATTGGAAAGAACAAAAAAAAAAAAGTGTTTGGAATGTTAGATATTGCTATTGCATGTTTGTTTGATTTCCCGACGAATAAGGAGTTTATGATTGCGGTCACAAGATAGACCGTTGTAATTAATATTCTTGTTTTCTTTTCTTAGGATTTGCTAAGGACAGGAGCTTTATGGTTGTTATGATGGGAAGAAGTGGGAAATAAGTTGATTTTGGACTAGCTGGGGACATAAGTTTTGTAGGTTCTCGTGAGATTTTCCCTTGTGGACGTTTTATTTATTTTTGTTTGTATGCCGTCCAGAATGGGAGCCATTTATACTGTGTAGGGAATGATTGTCTGATATTCGGTAGGGGAAGGAAGTATAATTGGTTTGTTTTTAAAAATGGGGACATTTTTTTGTAAGAAGAGGAATAATTTGTAGGTGTTTATTTTGTACACTAATGGTAACTCAGTCAACTCATTCATTCACTCATTTATTCACCCTTTTATTCACTCATGAATATGCATCCATCAGGTATTGGTTAGCAGTTGAATATTCATTACTCTGTTTATTGTGTGGTTCAGTTCTTATGAATATTCAAGAGTATAATTTGCATAACAATGAGACCACATGGTTTGGTGCATTGTTGAATAAATGTGCTCTGGGCAGATAACCAGGAGATTTCATACAGTACACACGTGTGTGCCTGCCTCCTTCATTGAAACCCATGCTGTACAATAGTGCACCCTACATTGGCATTACGTCAATTTCCGACAATGGCCCAACATCAACTCATCACATTGGACCAACATAACATTATGATGTGGGCTCGAGGTTAAAATGTCCGCTATCCCAACATTGTCACAACATCATTCTATGATGTTGGCCCAACGTCAATTTCCGCCTATGGCCCAATATCAAGTCCTGACGTTGGGCCAACATCAAATTCTGACGTTGGCCCGACATTAAAATGACCGCCAGCATGACATTAGCCCAACGTTATTTTGTTATTGTTGGCCCAACATCAAATCTTGACGTTGGCCCAACATCAAATCTTGACGTTCGCCCGACGTTTGAATGTCCGCTAACCCAACATTGGCCCAACGTCATTTTCTGATGCTGGACCAACATCACAATTTGACAATGGCCCAATGTCAAATGGCCAACGTAGGACCAACATCAAAAACGTAAAAAGAAATATGAAGACATGCATAGATGCATTAACGTTTACACACATTCATAAATCATAATCATAATCATCATAATCATAATCATAATTCTATTCTATAAATATCCTATTCCTACACCTATTGCCTAATCCTAACCTATCATCCTATCGTCCTCCAAACACAGGTCGCAATCGGTATAATATATATACACCTCTTCTTAGCATGTATGTTTGTATTGGTTAGTAATTCAGAGCGTTGAATCTGAAATAATCCACCTTCAAATCATATTCATAACACTATTTACATGTGCTATTTATATTCGTATATATCCTTATAAATTATATACAGCAGCAAGGACATTTCAAAATATATATTTTTTAATATAAATAATTACAAACATCGAAATTTTACATTTTACTAACCGTCACTTATAATCGATCATGAATTCCCCGATAGCAATACTTTGTTTGTACGTTTGGATTTATTTATAATTATCAATTGATGATTTACAATTTGAATCGATTACTAATGTTTGTAATCGTTTAAACGAAATTCAATTCATTCAAAATCTCAAAGCAAGTTAACACAAATATTATAAGTACCCGGCTAGCCAGCTGACGTCGGACCGATGTCGGCAAGATCGCGGTCGGCAAACAGACGTCGCGCCAACATTACGCTAATGTCGAATTTAATTTGGAGGTTTTAGAAATTTTAGAAAAGTCGGAAAATGGTTGTAGTTGAATGTCGTGCCGATGTCGCACCAATGCAGAAACTGATACCAATTTAAGAGGTCGATAGAGGGTTGTGAAAAATTGATGTCGGACCAATATTTTTTTATTGGACATCCATATGACATTCTTAATTATGACGCCAAAGCGATATCCTGCCAAAGTCACAAATGGCAGCAATAAAACTAATCAGTAAATAGTCATTATATTGATGTTGTGCCGATGTCAATAATGCGACATGAATATGACATCTCAAATATGAAATCGGCCATATATCGCCCCGATGTTTGAACTGGTAGTAATTTAAGAGGTCGGTAAAAGGTTGTACAATATATGTCGGGCCAATGCTAAAAAATTAAACATAAATATGACAACTCAAATACGACTTTGGGCCTATACCGCACAGATGTCGAAACTTATAGCAATTATAAAGGTCGGTAAAAGGTTGTGAAATAGATATCGGGCGGATGTCATTACTCCTACATACATATGACATCTCTACTATGACGTCAGTCCGATATTGTGATGATGTTGGATCTGGTAGCAATTTAAGAGGTCGGTACAAGGTTGTGAAATTGATGTCGGGCCAATGTTATTAATTGGACCTCAATATGACATCTCAATTATGACGTCACACCGATATCCTGCCAATGTCAGAATTTGCAGCAATGGAACAAGTTGGCAAATGGTCATTAAATTAACGTCATGCCGATGTCATTAATCCGACATGAATAAGAGATCACAAATATGACGTCGGGCTAATATCGCGCCGATGTTGGATCTGGTAGCAAATTAAGGGGTCGATCAAAGATTGTAAAATTGATGTTGGGCTTATGTTATTAAATATACATAAATATGACACTCAAATATGACGTTGGGTCAATGTTGTACCGATGTCGGAGCTGGCGACCATTTCCGGCTTGTTTCATTGCTGCCAGTTCTGACATCGGCAGGATATCGCTATGGCATCATCATTGAGATGTCATATTCATGTCTAATCATTGACTTCGGCACAACATCAATTAAATGACCATTTGCCGAGTTGTTTCATATGCTACAAGTTCTTACATCAGCCTGACATCATATTTAAGAGGTCACATTCATGTCTAATTAATAACATTGGACCGATATAAATTTTACTACCATTTACCGACCTCCGAAATTGCTCCTAAATTGCCGACTTGTTTCATTGCTGCCAGTTCTGACGTCGGCAAGATTTTGGTTTGACGTCAAAATTGAGATGTCCTATTCTTGTCTCATTAATTGTCCCGATATTAATTTCACAACCATGACTGACCACTGACTGAATAATTGATGTTGGGCCGAAATCGCAAAATGACGTTGGGCCAGCATTTAAAAAAAAACGCCGCTCTGATGTTGGGCTGGCGGACATTTTTACGTCGCGGCGACGTCGGATTTTTAATGTAGGCCCAACGTCCTCTCAAAACGACATTTTACATTGCTGGCTAGCTGGGTAGTAGTGCTCAATTACAAATTCCTTTCTGATATTGTTTTTATTAGTCCTTGCAAGTTGCAATATATGTATTAAACATGAATACACCGTTCACATCATGTTATACATTTTATTCTACATCAGTTAAATCATTAATTACAATAAACGGTTCCAAAAAAGACAAAACAAACCATGATATAATCTTTTAACTCACTGGACCCTGGTAGATCCGTGACAATTCTCCAAATAGTGGATCGTTTAAGTCAATGAAGGTTGTTTGAAAGCCCACAGTAATGACTAAGATGATAGTACCTGTATACAACGAGGACGCAATAGGGTAAACTTTCACCTAATCAAAGCTATTATAATTATTTATACTACTAAAGAATAATATATATGTACGCATTTATATTTAGGCAATAGAGAGACAAAACAAACAAGAATTGCACACAATAATGTCGTTTTGTCTGAAGATTCATATGATTAACAATTCAAACTGCTCATATACAAATGTTCCAAGAGAATTTCAGACTTGATTTATTGTATACCTTGTCAATTATGTACTATTCATTTATGTGGACGGCATCTGCTTTATTCAGTGCATTTCCATCACAACTCCGTTATCTGAAGAAGAGTCTTCTGGCCCAACATGCCCAATGCATTTTGTTTTTATTTTGAATTTATATATAACACTGTTAGGTATGTATTCTTGTGTAAGTGTTTACATTCGTAATATCGGTACTGATAATTCAGTATTGCATGTTAGATATATATAACTCAAGATATATTTAGTTCTATTTATTAGGAAATACTGTTACATTATGTGTTTATGCTAAGAGTCATACATAATTATGATAATGACTCAGCTGTTCGGCAATCGGCATGATTAGTGCGATTGTGGCTTGGTAGACAAGCACATGTGTAACCACCAGTAAGTGAGCTGGTGCATGTTTCTCCATTCAGACAGGGGTTCGAGCGGCAGTGGTCTACTTCTAAACCACGAGGGAGTAAACATTATCATTTAATTAATTTTGTAGTATCAATTATAACCAACATTGTTGTAATTAATACGTTTGGTTTGCGGTTGCACCATGTACAAGGAGGGGATTGGTAAGTCATGAGAAGAACTGGTGGGATTCTTTCTAGGATAGTCATAAAAAGGACTGTGGTAGTCCTAGAAAGGACTGTTTGGTAAGTCCTGAGAAGGACTGTTGGGATTCTTTATAGCATAGTCCTAAAAAGGACTGTGCAGGTTGTCCTGGAAAGGACTGTTTGTATTCTTTCTGAGCTTGTATGGAACATTTCGAAACAACAGCACTGCAGGCATATTTACACCGTCCTTCCCTCTGGCTTCGATACGTCGACGACACATTCGTCATCTGGCCCCACAGCAGAGACGACTTGGACTCCTTCCTCAACCACATCAACCAGCAACACCCGAGCATCAAATTCACCATGGAGACTGAGCAGCACAACAGCATCCCTTTCCTTGACGTCCTCGTCACTAGATCGCCATCCGGCAAACCCGCCCACCAAGTCTACAGGAAGCCCACACACCGACAGATACTTGCACTACAGATCGTTCCACCATCCAGCAGTCATCCAGTCAGTACCCAACACCCTCATCCGCCGAGCCCACCAACTTAATGATGCTGACCACCTGCAACAGGAAATCCAGCACGTCACCACAGCTCTCAGCGCCATCAACAAGTACCCAAGAAACAAGATCAAGACCGGGATTCCAGCCAGCAAGCCCGCCGCCAACACCACCACGGAAGAGAACCAACCTACAGCTACACCACCGACATAAATAGTTGTTCTACCGTATATCGGTCCAGCCTCACACATGATTCAACGTATCCTTCAGGCAACAGACATCAAAGTACGACACAGCTCATCCAACAAGCTCCACTCGGCACTCCACACCCACAAAGGCAGGCACCCACACCACAAGAAAGCAGGAGTCTACAGAATACCATGCGAGTGCAGCAAAGTCTACAGTACATCGGCGAAACTGGAAGAAATCTGGAAACAAGACTCAAGGAACACAAGACCAGCTACACCAACAGTCCTTCTCAGGACTTACCACACAGTCCTTTCTAAGACTACCACAGTCCTTTTTAGGACTATCCTAGAAAGAATCCCACCAGTCCTTCTCAGGACTTACCAATCCCATCCTTGTACATGGTGCAACCGCAAACCAAACGTATTATCTACACCTCCATGGAAGCCGATACTTACAAGCAACATTTAATTGTTGTAATTGATGTACAATAACAACTAAGACTAGTTCAGCATAACCACAGTCACACAGTGCTTCGATTGGCAGTTGTACGCATTCAAAATGTATAAAGGAAACATTTATAATTATGATAATAACTACAAACGCCTCTACAATTGGTAAATATATATATCTAGTAAAACGTCGGTATAAACATGAATTTTCTTTTTCATGTAGTATTGTTGTAAGCAAATGTCATTAGCTGCCAATATCATGTATTTGGATAAGTCGTATTGTCCGTGGAAGCAAATTATCGCGAGTGACAGAAAACGAATCCGCAACTCTTCATGAAATTTAGTTATACAACAATTGGAAATTGATAGTAGCAGATCGAACAGAAAATCAGATAATCGTTACCACACAAGATGTAAAGAGGGGGGGACAATTCGATAAAATTGTATTTTTTTTTATTTATTGCTAAGTGGGGAGATTAATCACTGAAATTTGAATAACAAATCACAAAAACAAGATATCATTTATTTTCTTCTTCATACCTACTTATCCTTATAATTCCCCGATATTCTTCTCAATATAATGTTAGATAAACATGGATCCACCCAATTCATTGCTCGCCACAGCTTTGTTTCGTACGAGACCACTTTATCAAGCTGTATCTATGGCTATTATTCGGAATAATACAAAATAGTGGTCCGTTCTTATGAACATCGGGCATGTCAATAATACAGACTTCCAACTATTTTGTTCATAATACAGTCAAACCTGTCTATAGCGGCAATCAAGGGACCGACGAAAAGTGGTCGCTGTAGACAGGTGGTCGCATTAGACAAGTTGGCGGCCATTTTGAATTTATGGTCGCATACTGTGCCTATAAGTATGCACATGTGTTAATAATTGGCATCTGTATACATGCACGTGTTTTTAGTTTCATTTAGCATAACCACAACACAAATTGAAATTATATATTGGTATTATATTCTAAATTATATTAAACGTTTGTGTTATCTTTTTCGGTAAAATGAAATTGCAAAATGTGTCATGTATTTACTCATATATGAGAGAATGAGCTACGCGTATGCGTATGTGGAGTTTTCTATATAATTCTGAACTAAATATTCATTGTTTGGTATAACAAGCGCATAGATTATTATTGAAAGAGTGAGAAACACCCCACCTCTGCGATTAAAATATTTGTTAGATTTTTGTCAAATTATGTTGTGATGTTGATTGAAGTGCCTTTGTTCTACACATTTCCGTATCAGCATCAGATACTGGAGGACATGAATATTCGTTGTTTATGAATCAGAAGCACTTGGTGTGGGTAATTATGCGTCTGTATAAAGTTCAAAGTTTGTTTTATGCATTGACAAACACAGAATCGGAGCCTTGAGCGAAGAGAGGCGACCGATTTGATGCCTTGGTCGCTTATGCGCTAACTTTTTGGTCGCTATACACAGATGTATGTGTGCGACGAGACCCAAATGGGGTGGTCGCTAGTCGCGTTAGGCAGGTGGTCGCATTACGCAGGTCGCTTAACACGTAATTTTCCACGGGGAGACCAGACAGCGGTCGTTATGAGCAGGTGGTCGCTATAGACAGGTGGTCGCATTGGCAGGTTTGACTGTATTCTAGCATTCTAGCTTCATAATTCTAAATATACTTGAGAAACGCACGTACCTATCTCACACATATCTCCTTCATAGCCTGGCGGACAGGTACAGGTGTATTCTTGCCATCCATCCACGCAGATCTTTCCGTTCGGACATGGAGTGGCGGTCGATAAGCAGTCGTCTCCATCTGTGGGTAGAAAAATGACAGGTGATCCAAATATGGACTTGGCCTAACGCGGGTCAAGTCACGTTACCCTAATACGGCCGGGGCCATTATGCTCCCCCCCCCCCCCCCCCCCCCCTCCCCCTTCACGATTTTTTCCGATTGCTCGAGAACGCATGAAGATGATGCCCCGCTTTGTTGCTTTTTTCTTACCAGTCTTGCGCATCTTTTATTAATTTTTTTATCGGTGACACGCTTAGGACATGTAGGAAGTCACGTGACCTTTTGTCTTTACATGGCAGCCATGTCAGCTAGGTATCGCAATATGTCATGATTGAACTTTATAACGAGTGGCGAAAGAGAGGGAGAGGTGTGGTGGGGGTTAAATGTGTGAATTGGTTAAACTTCCTCGGGGTTATTAGGTACCGACTTTACAACTTGACAAACACTGAAACTAAAACTGCTCGACCAAAATGACTGTTCATGGCTTCTTTCCTTTATTTTCTTTTAAAAGATTATCTATTTACTGAACCTAGACGTTATGTTTCTATATCATCTGAAGTTTCCCCTTCCTTTTTTTCCTGGCCACCCCCTGTATTACCAGTTTTAGTCAATTGAATTATGTTTGACCAAAAATGTACTATATCCCTTTATCTGTCATACATCATCTATTGGCGAAGTTTGACAATAGTATTGCTTCTGCTACAAGACACCAACATGCCTAACGACGGAAGAAATAACTGATTATACTCACCTGCATTGAACTGTATGCGATAACCAGCACTGTTAATGTTTTTGTCGGTGAACATATTGAACCAGAATTGCGCCGTCTCTATAATTCCGGTTGTTAACGGATTAGCGTCGTCGTAAGTCACGTAAGTATTGGAAGTGAAGTCTACTATCAGGCCCTCGCCGAAGTCCAAACCGTCTTTTTTCTCTTCAAAACCGAAAGCATCCACCGTAATTCTGGTCCTAGTCGCTCCGTGGACGTTGACGAGGAAGTAGCAGCTTGAACGATCCGGAACTACACCAGGGTAGTTTATGCTTTCCCGTACGGCGTTTACAGTGAAGACATGTCCACCCGGGCAAATGTCTACAAAGTGCATTATGTAATAAGAGAATACATTTGTTTTTAATTAAATGATGAGGTATAAAAACAAAGATTGAGGAGTAAACAAATCGACTTTATATAGGTCATACGCATTGGGGTGAACGGACTGACTCCGCGTCCGCCGAAATGCAGTGGTGCATATTTTGCTTCAAACAACCACGCTTTTTTAATTTACACCACAACAGGGAAATTAATGCAATGATACTGATTAGTTTGCAGAACAATAACATATGACATCACAAGTAAAAATATTCAATTATTATGTCGCTGAAAGCATTGTTTGAATGTTTAACGATCCACTGGGTATATCAAAACCTGATCATGGGCAAAATACTTTGTTCTTCACGTACAATGAGGAAAGGTCAGAGAAAACGGAGTGATTCTAGTTTTATGGTAATACTCATCAACGCCTGTCCAGCATCTAGATGAGGTCCTGAGTCCTGAGTTCCTGAAAAGGGACTAAATGGAGCCACCAAATGGAGCCACTAAAAAGAGCCACCTTGAACTGCTCCAAACATACCAAAGAGGACAGTTCGATGATGTTCTGAGGTAGCTCGTCCAAGCCACTAAAAGTGTCCAGGGGAAATAATGAATTTGCAAGTGTCCATTAAATAGCCTATAGTCTTATCTATCTGTGCTGTTGACTCCTCCGTGTTGTATACTTCCTTGGTTTGATGTAATCCGGTATCGAAATCACAATTTTGTTATTCACTTTTTTGTAGAACATTGATAGCTGTGCCCGTGAAAGCACGCGAAAGGTGGGAAAACTAATTTACCGTCATTATTCGGCTCGGCACAGGTGTCACCAGTATTGCCGTAGGTGCACTGGCACGTGTAGTACCCATACAGACCCGTGTCTACACATGCCCCATTGCCGTTACAGGCATTTGTGGTCGGGCAGGCTGGGAAATAGGAAATGGGTAAAGAAATGAAACGTTGATCATTACAATTAAGATTGCAAGAATGAGCATGATTTCAAGATGCAGTAGGCTGGTTTGGTTCTAGGACTACTACCCCCTGGACAAATGTTCCCGGACGATCACCCTCCCCCCCCCCCCCCCCCCCCCCCTTCCCTCCCCCCTGAAATGACCCCCAAAACAATTACCCCCTGGACGATTAACCCCACGACAATCAGACCTGACGACAATTACCCCCAAGACACAAACCCCCAAGACAATAACCTCCGGACAATAACACGGGTAATTACCCCCCCCCCCCCCCCCATCCCCAAAGCACACACACGGCTAGACAACTTTCACAGTGTTTCACGTGGTTTAAACGGCTACAACCTATCATAATGATGGTAATTATGTATTATAAGTTTAGCTTTTATACAGATATTTCGATTCCATACATGAGCATCCTTATCTTACTTATGTATGGAGAAGTATTAATGATTGAAAATGAGCAAAGAAAAAAAAGGCTCGCCGGGAATCGAACCCAAGACCTCCGGGCTGCTAGACCGGTGCTCAATCACTCTTGAGCCACAAGGACCCTTGAATGGGGGACGTTCCCATGAAACCATTTCATTGCTCGAAAAATGTTATAATGATTCATTTCATAACATAGAATAACAAAATAATTATGTTATGGTTGCAAAATGAAACAAGTCAACTGTAGAATGCATAGGCGCCGGAAGTGGGGGGGCAGGGGGGGCGGCCGCCCCCCCAATCCAAAAAGTGGGGGGGCAAAACGCGTTTTTGCCCCCCCAAAAAGCCCCCCCCCCCCCCTCAAAAAAAAAAAAAAAAAAGAAAAGAAAAAAGGAAAGAAAGAAAAGGGAAAGAAAGAAAGAAAAAGGAAAAGAAACAATTAAATGTATCAGCAAGGAGGTTTAAGCCTCCTTGGTTATACATCCATTTAACGTTTTCGCTGCGCGCTTCGCGCGCAAACAAATTATCTCAGTTTGTTGTGTAACTTGCGTATGGGGTACGTCTGGGGTGGATTTTTCTGTACCGGTCCACGAAGTTCCTGTGTAGGCTGTTATTGCTTTGGCTGTTTGTGTGACGTGCACCAAATTGCACCATTTCAAGTATATATACATGGGAGGGGGATACCACCTCCCAAACCATCCCCCTATGGCTCTGCCCCAGCCCTCGGTCGCTTCGCTCCCTCGGGACTCATTTTTGACTGTAAGCTATGTTGTTGGATCATACATAATGTGGCATATGGTTTATGTTTTTATGCACCAAAACCGCACCATTTCAAGTATATAAATGCAAAATTTTCCCCGTGGGAGGGGAAACCCCCTCCCAAACCCTCCCCCTCTGGCTCTGACCAAGCCCTCGCCGTCGCTTCGCTCCTCGGGACTCATTTTTGGCTGTAAGCTATGTTGTTGGATCATACATAATGTGGCATATGGTTTATGTTTTTATGCACCAAATTACACCATTTCAAGTATATAAATGCAAAATGTTCCCCGTGGAGGGGGATACCCCCTCCCAAACCCTCCCCCTCTGGCTCTGACCCAGCCCTCGCCGTCGTTTCGCTCCCTCGGGACTCATTTTGGCTGTAAGCTATGTTGTTGGATCATACATAATGTGGAATTGTGGAATATGGTTTATGTTTTTATGCACCAAAACTGCACCATTTCAAGTATATAAATGCAAAATTTTCCCCGTGGGAGGGGGAACCCCCCTCCCAAACCCTCCCCCTCTGGCTCTGACCCAGCCCTCGGTCGCTTCGCTCCCTTGGGACTCATTTTTGGCTGTAAGCTATGTTGTTGGATCATACATAATGTGGCATATGGTTTATGTTTTTATGCACCAAATTGAACCATTTCAAGTATATAAATGCAACATTTTCCCCGTGGGAGGGGGATACCCCCTCCCCCTCTGGCTCTGACCCAGCCCTCGGTCGCTTCGCTCCCTCGGGACTCATTTTTGGCTGTAAGCTATGATGTTGGATCATACATAATGTGGCATATGGTTTATGTTTTTATGCACCAGAATGCACCATTTCAAGTATATAAATGCAAAATCTTCCCCGTGGGAGGGGGATACCCCCTTCCAAACCCTCCCCCTCTGGCACTGCCCCAGCCCTCGGTCGCTTCGCTCCCTCGGGACTCATTTTTGGTTGTAAGCTCTGTTGTTGGATCATGTTTTTATGCACCAGATTGCACAATTTCAAGCCAAAAAATGCAAAAGCTCCCTACCGTGGGAGGGGGGGACTCCGCTCAGTCACTTCGCTCCCTCGGGCTTGGTCGCTTTATCCTCGCAATGTCTCGCTCTCACCTCTGGCTCAAAGTTGGCAACTCTGTGAGTGTGGTTGGGCATGAGCCCCTAAACACATAAATCGTGAGCCCCCTTAGGGTTTTGCCCCCCCAATCCAAAACTGCTTCCGGCGCGCCTGGTAGAATGTAAGGAACTACTAGTAGTAACTTTGTTGACATGTGCAAAAACTGACAACTGGATGATAACATGTTTATTTCTATGATACAATATTATGTCCACTGAGTGATTTGTGAAAATTCAGGGCGAATTAATGCTATATGACCAAAGATAAAGAATGGGAGAAATGCAAAGTGATATCCACTTTACTCATTGCACTGACTTTGTACACATGTATAACTTTCTAGAGGATGATTACAAATCGAAACACTTCATTCGTATATATGAAGGGAGGTGTGGAAAACCAAAATATGTTCCATGCTACTTTAGGTAATAAGAATACGCAAGGTATTAGTCAGGTTCATTATGTCACGATTTTAGGCTTCGTGAACTTGTTTTGGGGGGAATTTGCAAACCTATACATATTTGGAATCTGTATAGTACAAGGAATCAGAAAACTAATGTTTACACTTTGCCGGAAGCATGCATGGCGGCCATCTTGGATTTTCAAAATGGCCGCCATAACAATTGGTGTTCCTCAATATATCAGCTTCCCGGTGGCCGAGAGTCATGATTTTAACGCGGGCTCAACATATATTTTCAAGGATGGAAAAGGCAATGGTACAATGTAAAATAAGATGAACATAACCACAAAGCGGCCATCTTGGATTTTCAAAATGACCGCCTTAAAAAGCAGTGTTTTTTAAAGTGATCCCTTTAAAGTGTCAGATATTGCACAAAATGACATTTGAGACTTCAATCCTATATCAATATCATTGCTAAATACAATTGAAAGATTTGTGAAAGTTTGAAAGAAAACGAGCTGTTTACCTAGTTAAAAAAACGGTTACAGTCCGTTATTCCGAAGGTTCGTTATTCCGAAGGTTCAGTTATTCCGAAGGTTCGTTATTCCGAAGGTTCGTTATTCCGAAGGTTCGTTATTCCGAAGGTTCGTTATTCCGAAGGTTCGTTATTCAAGTTTCAAGTTTCATTTCAAGATTCATTTATTTCCACAAATTTGAATAAAAACATACACAAATTACAAAATTATTACATTATAAATACAAATACAAACAAAATGTACAATATAACAAAATTCAAAGTGTGGAGGGAGAAGCAAAGGCCATTGACCTATCAAAGGCTTCTCCCCAACAAATAAAGTACTTAAGAGTTAGAAAACAGGCACATCCCCCCAAAAACGAACATCAAACAAAACAAGGGTGTAAATTGTATAACATATCAATAAAAGGCAGAGTTTACGTGTTATTAAAGTAGCTGAGCGAAGAAATATCACAAAGTATCACAAAATAGACAAATAATACATGTACGGGAAGCTTATACCAACCAGAACACAAATCATCTGCTCTTAAGTCTTGAAATATCAATGAAACGCGATAAGAAGCGTGTTTCCAAGACCCTTCTCAGAACTTCTATATGGCTTGAAACGGGAATTACCGAGTACGGATTAATGACATCACACGTGTGAGTCCCCCGCCTAGAGCGTAGAGCGAGACGTATACAACTGTGTATAGAAACCCTTCCAAGTATATTATAGAGCGAGACGTATACAACTGTGTATTGAAACCCTCACAAGCAGTTCCGCAATTCAAGTTTGAGCGTTTATATCTCTCATGTTACTTTATTACCGTTCATGAGTTTGGTCTGATTAGAAGGCTGGTATTCCCCACTTTAAACTGATATGACATTTGCCATGAATATGTTTTCATGGAATGCGCATATGACACCCGAATATGGGGCAAATTCAAACTTTTAAAGTAAAATGTTGCAAAATGCATTGATAAAACAACAGTGTACCCTCCTTTTGTTGTGAGAACGGTGTTATGAATGATGTTTAGTCGGTCATGCGTGAATGGCAATGGCGTTTTATCATTTTTTTTTGAGGATGAAATATACCTTTATTATGTTGAGGTGGTGCAATAACAATTGTGTATGTTGTTAGGAAGATGTAGTGTGTTTTATTGACTGATTGAGAAATTATCATTATGTTTGACATATTAATGCTTTTTGCAAGATTTCACTTTTGACTGTGTAATGCACATTCCATGATTTTAAAATGTTATATTATTGTGAAGGGGGAATACAAGCTTTCCAATGGTAACACATTTCATTTATGAACGGTAATAAAGTAATGAGCAGTGATGAGGGAGATATGAACGCTCAAACTTGAATTACGGAACTTTTTGTGAGGGTTTATAATCCAGGGGCTTGTTGCAAGAAAGGGTCCTATCTTTAGGACGTCCTAAATGTCACGTGACTGTCATGTGACTACGACTGAATTACGTACACTTAGGACAGTTGTCCTAACTTCGCGATCGGAACAAACCCCATCATCGGTCAAATGTAAACATGTTTTATGGTAAGCTTGCGTTATTTCAATCAGTGAGAAAAAAACATGTTCGCCCATGCTACCACTGAAGTAATAAATCCTAATTCCCTTTGCCTCCTCATCAAATGTAAGGCCTTTCTGGTGCCCAGCCCCTCCTCCGACTCTGAAAAAATAATATACGTTTGTATCGCTGATGTTTTCTATTAGTATCGGGAACGAAACGTATATCGTGAACAAGCAGTTTCCATACTTTATAGAATGGTCTCGATAAAGAAGACCTCTCTTGAATATAAATATTGTTCATCACTTATTTCAAAGGCAAAAGGTCTTCCTTTTGCCAGATCATGAAGTTTGTTTGAAAGCCCACAGTAATGACTAAGATGATAGTACCTGTATACAACGAGGACGCAATAGGGTAAACTTCCACCTAATCAAAGATATTATAATTATTTATACTACTAAAGAATAATATATATGTACGCATTTATATTTAGGCAATAGAGAGACAAAACAAACAAGAATTGCACACAGTAATGTCGTTTTGTCTGAAGATTCATATGATTAACAATTCAAACTGCTCATATAGAAATGTTCCAAGAGAATTTCAGACTTGATGTATTGTATACCTTGTCAATTATGTATTCATTTATGTGGACGGTATCTGCTTTATTCAGCGCATTTCCATCACAACTCCGTTATCTTCTTCTAAACCACGAGGGAGTAAACATTATCATTTAATTAATTTTGTCGTATCAATTATAACCAACATTGTTGTAATTAATACGTTTGGTTTGCGGTTGCACCATGTACAAGGAGGGGATTGGTATGAGAAGTCATGAGAAGTCATGAGAAGGACTGGTGGGATTCTTTCTAGGATAGTCCTAAAAAGGACTGTGGTAGTCCTAGAAAGGACTGTTTGGTAAGTCCTGAGAAGGACTGTTGGGATTCTTTCTAGGATAGTCCTAAAAAGGACTGTGGTAGTCCTAGAAAGGACTGTTTGGTAAGTCCTGAGAAGTACTGTTGGGATTCTTTATAGGATAGTCCTAAAAAGGACTGTGCAGGTTGTCCTGGAAAGGACTGTTTGTATTCTTTCTGAGCTTGTATGGAACATTTCGAAACAACAGCACTGCAGGCATCTTCACACCGTCCTTCCCTCTGGCTCCGATACGTCGACGACACATTCGTCATCTGGCCCCACAGCAGAGACGACTTGGACTCTTTCCTCAACCACATCAACCAGCAACACCCGAGCATCAAATTCACCATGGAGACTGAGCAGCACAACAGCATCCCCTTCCTTGACGTCCTCGTCACTAGATCACCATCCGACAAACCCGTCCACCAAGTCTACAGGAAGCCCACACACCGACAGATACTTGCACTACAGATCGTTCCACCATCCAGCAGTCATCCAGTCAGTACCCAACACCCTTATCCGCCGAGCCCACCAACTTAGTGATACTGACCACCTGCAACAGGAAATCCAGCACGTCACCACAGCTCTCACCGCCATCAACAAATACCCAAGAAACAAGATCAAGACCGGGATTCCAGCCAGCAAGCCCGCCGCCAACACCACCACGGAAGAAAACCAACCTACAGCTACACCACCGACACAAATAGTTGTTCTACCGTATATCGGTCCAGCCTCACACATGATTCAACGTATCCTTCAGGCAACAGACATCAAAGTACGACACAGCTCATCCAACAAGCTACACTCGGCACTCCACACCCACAAAGGCAGGCACCCACACCACAAGAAAGCAGGAGTCTACAGAATACCATGCGAGTGCAGCAAAGTCTACAGTACATCGGCGAAACTGAAGGAAATCTGGAAACAAGACTCAAGGAACACAAGACCAGCTACAGACTCAGCGATTGGGCCAAGTCAGCCATCGTCAAGCACGCACAACAGCACGAACACGTCATCCAATGGGACAACAGCAAGCTCATCACCACCATCAAGCATTGGAACACACGCCGCATACGAGAAGCCATCGAAATTCACCGCCACAACACCGTGCCTCAAGATTTGGGATTATACATTAGCGACATCTGGAAACCACTCATCAACCAGGACATCGACAGACCACCGACACAGCCTACACCACCGCCACAGTCACCCGCACATCACCCACCGACACATGATTCAACGGAGAAAACATAAAAGATAAAGAAGAGGTAAAATTTTTGGGTTTGAATTTTGATAAGAAACTTACGTGGAAATCCCACATTAATGATATTATGGAAAGATGTAAACACAAAATAAATATTTTGAAAAAATTAACAGGAACAAAATGGGGCACAAACACGAAATCTCTTTTGATAATATATCGAGCTCTCATAAGATCTTTGATTGATTATGGCTGCCAAGCTTACGATTCGGCATCTCAAAGTTTAAAAAATGCTTTGAACTCGATACAATATCAATGTCTTAAGATTTGTACAGGTGCCCTTTCAGGCACTTCGCTACAAACATTGCAAGCAGAGACATGTGAAATGCCTCTGGATTTACGGAGAAAATTATTTTGTTCTCGTTATAAAGTAAATATAGAACAAACTATAGACCATCCTTTGAATGAGGTTATACAGAATTGTCATAATGACAATTTTGAAAATAAATTACGCAAACCTTTTTGTTATCGACTATTGGATTTGGTTACAGTAGATAAAGATGTTATACAAAAACGTGCATCACTGCCAAATCCTCCTTGGCACATAATGATACCAAATGTTTGTATGAATTTAAAAGAAAATGTTGATAAAAAAGATAATATTCATAGTATAAAATTTGAAACATTAGAATATATTAATATGAAATGGTCTAGAGAGTTGCATATATTTACGGATGGTTCGAAAAATCCCCTTAATGGAAATGCATCTGCAAGCTTTTATGTTCCGAGCATGGATATTATTGAAAAAAGAGGCTAACAAATTTCAGTTCATCATATAAAGCTGAATTAGTTGCTATAATTCTTGCATTGAATTGGCTAGAACAATTTGATAATTTATCTGTTGGAATTGTTATATTTATTGATTGTTTGAGTGCCCTAATGGGGATAAGAAATTGGAATGAAGATGTATGCGTCAGTGAAATATTAATGAAATTAATGATTCTTAAACATCAAGGAATCCACGTATTCCTTGAGTGGATTCCCGGACATTGTGGTGTTGTAGGAAATGAGATTGCAGACCTCTCAGCGAAACAAGCCCTTGGACACACTTTTATTGAAATAGAAAATAAATTGAATGAATCAGAAGTAAATGCAATACTGTCATTATATGTTGTAAATATGTGGCAGGAAAGGTGGAATGCCTCGAATAGTGTCTTAAAGAAAATGAACAAGAATATAAATATAAAATACATTGATACATGGTGCTCTAAAAATAGAAAAAATTAAGTATTGTTACACAGGATTCGAATGGGGTGTCTTGGACTCAATGCACATTTACATAAAATTGGTCTTAAATTATCTGGCGATTGTCAGTTTTGTAATGAAATTGAAACTTTTGAACACTTTCTTGTTGATTGTACGAAATATATTATTGAAAGGACAATGTTATTTGTAGAATTAGGAATTAATGAAAAACAAGATATATATAACATGTTGGAAATATTCGATACAAAATTGCAAGTGGCATTGATTAATTTCATTTATAGAACTAGAAGGTTCGATGAATAGCAAAAAAGGATTTGTATTCAGATTATTGTAAATATTTGCTTAGCATCTCTATTATATTGTTTTAGTGTAAGTTTACTTTTGTATACAATTACTAACAAATTGATGTATTCTATGTAAAAGAGCCCACTGAATGAGTGCTTTATTTGATGTTTGTTGAATGTTTGAAATTGATGAATATATATATTGTTTTTGAATTTGGCATGCATAATTGCATTATTTGGAGCCCAACAGATTGCACCTGACAACTCATTTTCGAGCATCTGAGGGGTCTAGGCTCGGCTTGCACACATACCCTGGTATGTCACCGAGCTGAGAAGTCTGCACGATGTACTGTGCCGGACTGACCAGATGATGCACCGTTAGGTCGGATTTGAGCGATGGACAGGCAGCATGAAGTAGGAACTCCATAAAAAATGATTGGAAAATTTTTTTCATAATAATAATAATTCAGTATTATGGCGTAAATATTAATTTTGAATGAACGCCAAAATAATAAAATAACAACAACAACAACCCACCGACACCAGCCGTCACTCACGTCCGCAACCCGCCAGCCGATAGACTCCAGCAGCCTGCACCACCGCCACAGTCACCCACACGTCACCCGCCGACACCAGCCGTCACCCACGTCCGCAACCCGAGAGCCGAGAGACTCCAGCGCGCGGCCGCCAACGACGACAGTACACACAGCGCGCCGCCTACACCGCACCCAAAGATCCGAATACCGAGCCCTCCACCCGCGTCCGCATCCCGCACAATTAAGCCCGCGCACGCCAGCGAGCTGCCACTCCTGACGACGGACAGTCAACCTGTTCGAAACGTCGAGCCCCTCCTACCACCAAGCCCTCTCCTCACAAGAACTATACCAGCGCTGTAGTTCTTTTCAGAACTACAAGCTCAGAAAGAATACAAACAGTCCTTTCCAGGACTACCAAACAGTCCTTTCTAAGACTACCACAGTCCTTTTTAGGACTATCCTAGAAAGAATCCCAACAGTCCTTCTCAGGACTTACCAAACAGTCCTTTCTAGGACTACCACAGTCCTTTTTAGGACTATCCTAGAAAGAATCCCACCAGTCCTTCTCAGTACTTACCAATCCCATCCTTGTACATGGTGCAACCGCAAACCAAACGTATTCTACACCTCCATGGAATTTAATTGTTGTAATTGATGTACAATAACAACTAAGACTAGTTCAGCATAACCACAGTCACACAGTGCTTCGATTGGCAGTTGTACGCATTCAAAATGTATAAAGGAAACATTTATAATTATGATAATAACTACAAACGCCTCTACAATTGGTAAATATATATATGTAGTAAAACGTCGGTATAAACATGAATTTTCTTTTTCATGTAGTATTGTTGTAAGCAAATGTCATTAGCTGCCAATATCATGTATTTGGATAAGTCGTATTGTCCGTGGAAGCAAATTATCGCGAGTGACAGAAAACGAATCCGCAACTCTTCATGAAATTTAGTTATACAACAATTGGAAATTGATTATAGCAGATCGAAAGGAAAATCAGATAATCGTTACCACACAAGATGTAAATAGGGGGGGGGGGCACAATTCGATAAAATGTTATTTTTTATTTTTATTGCTAAGTGGGGAGATTAAGCACTGAAATTTGAATAACAAATCACAAAAACAAGATATCATTTATTTTCTTCTTCATACCTACTTATCCTTATAATTCCCCGATATTCTTCTCAATATAATGTTACATAAACATGGATCCACCCAATTCATTGCTCGCCACAGCTTTGTTTCGTACGAGACCACTTTATCAAGCTGTATCTATGGCTATTATTCGGAATAATACAAAATAGTGGTCCGTTCCTATGAACATGTCAATAATATAGACTTCCAACTATTTTGTTCATAATACAGTCAAACCTGTCTATAGCGGTAATCAAGGGACCGGCGAAAAGTGGTCGCTGTAGGCAGGTGGTCGCATTAGACAAGTTGGCGGCCATTTTGAATTTTTGGTCGCATACTGTGCCTATAAGTATGCACATGTGTTAATAATTGGCATCTGTATACATGCACGTGTTTTTAGTTTCATTTAGCATAACCACAACACAAATTGAAATGATATATTGGTATTATATTCTAAATTATATTAAACGTTTGTTGTTTTTTTTTCGGTCAAATGAAATTGCAAAATGTGTCATGTATTTACTCATATATGAGAGAATGAGCTACGCGTGTGCGTATGTGTAGTTTTCTATATAATTCTGAACTAAATATTCATTGTTTGGTATAACAAGCGCATAGATTATTATTGAAAGAGTGAGAAACACCCCACCTCTGCGATTAAAATATGTGTTAGATGTTTGTCAAATTATGTTGTGATGTTGATTGAAGTGCCTTTGTTCTACACATTTCCGTATCAGCATCAGATACTGGAGGACATGAATATTCGTTGTTTATGAATCAGAAGCACTTGGTGTGTGTAATTATGCGTCTGTATAAAGTTCAAAGTTTGTTGTATGCATTGACAAACACAAAATCGGAGCCTTGAGCGAATAGAGGCGACCGATTTGATGCCTTGGTCGCTTATGCGCTAACATTTTGGTCGCTATACACAGATGTATGTGTGCGACGGGACCCAAATGGGGTGGTCGCTAGTCGCGTTAGGCAGGTGGTCGCATTACGCAGGTCGCTTAACACGTAATTTTTCACGGGGAGACCAGACAGCGGTCGTTATGAGCAGGTGGTCGCTATAGACAGGTGGTCGCATTGGCAGGTTTGACTGTATTCTAGCCTTCTAGCTTCATAATTCTAAATATACTTGAGAAACACACGTACCTATCTCACACATATCTCCTTCATAGCCTGGCGGACAGGTACAGGTGTATTCTTGCCATCCATCCACGCAGATCTTTCCGTTCGGACATGGAGTGGCGGTCGATAAGCAGTCGTCTCCATCTGTGGGTAGAGAAATGACAGGTGATCCAAATATGGACTTGGCCTAACGCGGGTCAAGTCACGTTACCCTAATACGGCCGGGGGCCATTATGCTCCCCCCCCCCCCCCCCCTCCCCCTTCACGAGTCCTTTCTAGGACTACCATAGTCCTTTTTAGGACTATCCTAGAAAGAATCCCACCAGTCCTTCTCAGTACTTACCAATCCCATCCTTGTACATGGTGCAACCGCAAACCAAACGTATTCTACACCTCCATGGAATTTAATTGTTTACAACTTGACAAACACTGAAACTAAAACTGCTCGACCAAAATGACTGTTCATGGCTTCTTTTCTTTATTTTCTTTTAAAGATTATCTATTTACTGAACCTAGACGTTATGTTTCTATATCATCTGAAGTTTCCCCGTCCTTTTTTTCCCTGGCCACCCCCTGTATTACCAGTTTTAGTCAATTGAATTATGTTTGACCAAAAATGTACTATATCCCTTTATCTGTCATACATCATCTATTGGCGAAGTTTGACAATAGTATTGCTTCTGCTACAAGACACCAACATGCCTAACGACGGAAGAAATAACTGATTATACTCACCTGCATTGAACTGTATGCGATAACCAGCACTGTTAATGTTTTTGTCGGTGAACATATTGAACCAGAATTGCGCCGTCTCTATAATTCCGGTTGTTAACGGATTAGCGTCGTCGTAAGTCACGTAAGTATTGGAAGTGAAGTCTACTATCAGGCCCCATCCAAAGTCCAAACCGTCTTTGTCCTCTTCAAAACCGAAAGCATCCACCGTAATTCTGGTCCTAGTCGCTCCGTGGATGTTGACGAGGAAGTAGCAGCTTGAACGATGCGGAACTCCACCAGGGTAGTTCACGCTTTCCCGTACGGCGTTTACAGTGAAGACATGTCCACCCGGGCAAATGTCTACAAAATAACATTATGTAATAAGAGAATACATTTGTTTTTAATTAAATGATGAGGTATAAAAACAAAGATTGAGGAGTAAACAATTCGAATTTATATAGGTCATACGCATTGGGGTGAACGGACTGACTCCACGTCCGCCGAAATGCAGTGGTGGATATTTTGCTTCAAACAACCACGCTTTTTTTAAATTTACACCACAACAGGAAAATTAATTTGCAGAACAATAACATATGACATCACAGGTAAAAATAGTCAATTATTATGTCGCTGAAAGCATTGTTTGAATGTATAACGATCCACTATAAATACTTTGTTCTTCACGTACAATGAGGAAAGGTCAGAGAAAACGGAGTGATTCTAGTTTTATGGTAATACTCATCAACGCCTGTCCAGCATCTAGATGAGGGTAGAGTTCCTGAAAAGGGACTAAATGGAGCCACCAAATGGAGCCACTAAAAAGAGCCACCTTGAACTGCTCCAAATAGGGCAGTTCGATGATGTTCTGAGGTAGCTCGTCCAAGCCACTAAAATGGTCCAGGGGAAATAATGAATTTGCAAGTGTCCATTAAATAGCCTATAGTCAAATAGTCTCATCTATCTGTGCTGTTGACTCCTCCGTGTTGTACGCTTCCTTGGTTTGATGTAATCCGGTATCGGAATCACAATTTTGTTATTCACTATTTTGTAGAACATTGATAGTTGTGCCCGTGAAAGCACGCGGAAGGTGGGAAAACTAATTTACCGTCATTATTCGGTTCGGCACAGGTGTCACCAGTATTGCCGTCGGTGCACTGGCACGTGTAGTACCCATACAGACCCGTGTCTACACATGCATCATTGCCGTTACAGGCATTTGTGGTCGGGCAGGCTGGGAAATAGGAAATGGGTAAAGAAATGAAACGTTGATCATTACAATTAAGATTGCAAGAATGAGCCTGATTTCAAGATGCAGTAGGCTGGTTTGGTTCTAGGACTACTACCCCCTGGACAAATGTTCCCGGACGATCACCCTCCCCCCCCCCCCCCCCTTCCCTCCCCCCTGAAATGACCCCCAAAACAATTACCCCCTGGACGATTAACCCCACGACAATCAGACCTGACGACAATTACCCCCAAGACACAAACCCCCAAGACAATAACCTCCGGACAATAACACGGGTAATCAACTGGATGATAACATGTTTATTTCTATGATACAATATTATGTCCACTAAGTAATGTGTACAAATTCAGGGCAAATTAATGCTATATGACCAAAGATAAAGATTGGGAGAAATGCAAAGTGATATCCGCTTTACTCATTGCACTGACTTTGTACACATGTATAACTTTCTAGAGGATGATTACAAATCGAAACACTTCATTCGTATATATATGAAGGGAAGTGTGGAAAACCAAAATATGTTCCATGCTACTTTAGGTAATAAGAATACGCAAGGTATTAGTCAGGTTCATTATGTCACGATTTTAGGCTTCGTGAACTTTTTTTTTTGGGGGGGGGGGAGGGGGGGGGGAATTTGCAAACCTATTTGGAATCTGTATAGTACAAGGAATCAGAAAACTAATGTTTACACTTTGCCGGAAGCATGCATGGCGGCCATCTTGGATTTTCAAAATGGCCGCCATAACAATTGGTGTTCCTCAATATATCAGCTTCCCGGTGGCCAAGAGTCATGATTTTAACGCGGGCTAAACATATATTTACAAGGATGGGAAAGGATGAACATAACCACAAAGCGGCCATCTTGGATTTTTTAAATGGCCGCCTTAAAAATGGGTGTTTCTCAATATATCAGCTTCCAAGTGGCTTAGAGACGTTATTTTAATGGCTAAACATGCATTGTCAGGGATGAGGAAGCCTGTAGTACAATGTTAAATATTAAAGCTAAACATGACCAAAAAGCGGCCATCTTGGATTTTCAAAATGGCAACCTTGGAAATGGGTGTTTCTCAATATATATCAGCGCGCAGCTGCAGCAGTTCCTAGATCCACTGCAGCAGGTGATCAGTTGAAGCCAATCACAACTGAGGTCCTCCCAGCCCCAAGGCCATCATCGATATGATAAGATATACCAGTGCAACATATTGATGCTCTTGCAGGTCCAATAATTTATCATGCACAGATCTCTACCAGTGCAGCACTCAGTGCCAGAATGATGAGGACTATAAGAAAGACATGTTGCCGACCAGTGACAGTGATGAGGATGATGATTATGACATGTAAAGATTATACTCTAAAGTAATCCAGGACGCTGCCTAGACATGCTAAAGGTATGACGTGCTGCACACTGAAGTTCTGAAGCATTAAGAACATCTATTATAATAAAAATTAACATTATAATCTGATATATGATTATGTTAAGCTTATTTTACGTTATACTACTGGCTTCTTCATCCTTGGAAATGTATGTTTAGCCATTCAAATTATGATTTCAAGCCACTTGGATGCTGAGATATTGAAAAACACCCATTTTCAATTCGGCCATTTTGAAAATACAATATGGCCGCTTTTTGGTAATGTTTAGTTTATTTTACTTTATACCACTGGCTTCCTCATCCCTGAAAACGTATGTTTAGCCATTAAATTATTACTCTAAGCCACTTGGATGCTGATGTATTGAAAAACACTGATTTCCAAGGCGGCCATTTTGAAAATCTAAGATGGCTGCTTTGTGGTTATATTTGACATATTTTACATTGTACCACTGGCTTCTTCGTCCCTGAAAATATGTTTAGCCGTTGAAATCATAACTGTAGGCCACATGGAAGCTGAGGTATTGAGAAACACCAACTGTTATGGCGGCCATTTTGAAAATCCGAAATGGCCGCCATGCATGCTTCCACGAAATTGTAAACATTGGTTTTCTGACTTCTTATACTATACAGATTCCCCAAAAAGTTAACAACATAACATAGTAAACCTGACTATATGAGAAAACAACTAAGAGTAAGTTGTTGAGTTTTACAATGTTACTTTACCTCTTTAATAATGTAATACTCACATCCTTGCGTTGTTCGAGTTTGTGCATGCGACCCATGGAGCAGGCATAACAACAGAGCGGCCAGCATCAAACGGGCCATGATGGTGGTGATTGGATATCTTCTAGCTAAAGCTGCAGACAATCCAACAGATCAAGAGTCACAGAACAGACGACACACGATTCAAACAATCAATAAAATTATCAAAACTAAGGACGGGCAAGTCACAAGATAGAATAGGGTTTGTGACCTGTAAACACACGTCCACCGTTTCTTCCTATAGAATCATTGACGAATGTGTGCAACTATGAATGGTATTCAGGCGCGCCGGAAGCAGTTTTGGATTGGGGGGCAAAGTCCTTAGGGGGCTCACGATTTTTTTTGTGTAGGGGCTCATGCCCAACCACTCTCACATGCAACTTTGAGCCAGTAAGACATTGCAAGGGAGCGAAGCGACCAAGCCCAAGTGAGCGAAATGACTGGGCGGGGGCAGGGTGTGGGAGCAGGGTGTCCCCTCTCCCACGGTTGGGAGCTTTTGCATTTTTGGACTTGAAATTGTGCAATCTGGTGCATACCTAGATAGGAAATTTGGGCTTAAGATTCACTGTATCTGGGAAAGCGTATTATGGTTTGATCGACCAGAAATATCAAATATATTTTTCACGAAGAAAACAAATATTTGACACACACAAATATTGTATTTATTGTCATACACATTTCCAACCACATGCCACATTATGTAAAATTCGACAACATAGCCTACAGCCAATGAGTCCCGAGGGAGCGAAGCGACCGAGGGCTGGGGCAGAGCAAGAGGGGGAGGGTTCGGGAGGGGCCCTCCCAAGGGGAAGATTTAGAATTGTAATACTTGAAATGGTGCAATTTGGTGCACGTCACAAAAGCAGCAAGAGCAATGCCAGCCTACACGTGAACTACGTGGCCCGGTACAAAAAAAGCTCACCCCAGACCATACGCAAGTTACACAACAAACTGAGATAATCCGTTCGCGCGTGAAGCGCGCAGCGAAAACTTTAAAATGGATGTGTGAATTCATTTTTAAACGTTAGATTAACAAGTTTTTAGCTCATACATTTAATTTTTTCTTTCCCACGCTTCTTCTTTTTTTCCTTTTTTGTGGGGAAGGGGGATTTTTGGGGGCAAAAACGTTTCTGGATTGGGGGGGGGGGGGGGACGGCCGCCTCCCTGCCCCCCACTTCCGGCGCCTTTGAGGGTATTCGAGTATGAAAGGTAGCGTCATAGATATTGTTATACAATTGATTGATGATATAATGGCCATATCCGTGATATTTTAAAGTATATTTTTGCTAATTTATTTATTTATTTATTTATTTTCCGAAACACAAGTAAAAACAGTAAATACAAAATATTCGGAGGGATGGCCCATTCAGCGCCGTCTATGCAGACATTGCTGTTCTATCATGGAGTCCCTTAACAACAATATACTAACAATAATTAACAACAAAAACAAAAAAGTAAACTTGCACATAATATAGCCCGGCAAGATGGGAATCGAGGGGTGATGACTAGGGTGGACCTTATTTACAGAAGCTTCAGAAAATGTTGATCAATGAATTATGATTAAGTAAAAAGCAGTTATCATTCAAAAAGAGCCATTAAAACACAAAAGGGCGCTCTCTAAACACTGATCAATTTCAACCATTAAAAATAAAATGTTGTGCATGTGATGTTTTGTTGAAATAGTGATTAGATAGAGAGATATTCAACAACTATTTAAAAACCTTTTTGTACATTTTTGAGATTGTAATGTTATAGTGCAGGTTTTTGTAACTAAAAGTCAGTTTTGGATATGAACTAAGATCGAGTAGTATACATCACAATTTTAACTTTTTATCATCATCTGAACAATTCCCGCGAACTGTTTGACGTATTGATAAGGTGTCTATCCATCCAAAACATTATGGGGGTATTACTGGTGTTGACTTTCTATACACAAATGAAGCGATTGTCAATAGAGCATTATACGATAGGCGCCAGTATGGCGAATGAAGCCGTACTAGTTCAATAATTCAATTATATCGAACCAGGTGGTACCTTACTCCATTGTTCATGACAACAAAAGATCATGAGACAAACACAAATAACATTCTGTTTGTTTGCCAAGTATTATTATTATCGGCAAGTACAAAGTCATGATTCAAAAAAGAGATCATCAACAGATATATAAAAAAAAACATCTTTAGTATATTTTTGAAAAAAAGTTTGGGAGTTATATACTTCTTTAGTAAACTCATCGAATACATGTGGGTCTCACATGTATTCCAACCGGATTATATCACATATGTCAGCTGTTTCTCAACAGATTTTGATTAAATAACTTCTTGTTTTATCTTTAAAATCACGTGCTCTTCCAAGAATTCGACTTAATTGTTAATTTCCCCACAACTTAACTTTTTATCAAAGCGCCCTCAAAACCATCACCAAACTACATCCCTTGAACACAAACAACATTCGTATATCTCATATAATCATATAATAATATATGTTGGTGGGGAAATGGGAGGGGTAGGGTGGGACCCCCTCCTCACTTTTTTTCATCTGTCGAAAGTTTCACTTGCGTTTCTGTTTGCATATATTAACATCAAAGTGTAATATGATGTTGAACATTTCATTGCAGGGGTTGGGTAATTGGGGGGGGGGGGAAGTGGGTGTAATGGAGAAAAGGGGAACTCCCCCCCCCCCCCCCCCCCCTTCGCCCTAAATGTTCTCACTTTTTGTTATAAGTGCACTCATTTTTATAGATTAGCGTATGATGACTGTACATGTCGTGGCAGGGTTGGGTAAAGTAGGGGGGTAGGGGTGAGTGGAGCATAGGGAGAATACTACCCCCCCCCCCCCCCCACCCTCAGATGTTCCTCTTTAGTTTAAAGTTGTGCTCATGTTTGTGTGTGTTTGACTATGATGTGATTTTGTAAATCTGTTGGCTTTGATTCTGTATCGGGGGAGGGGGGGGGGGGGAGGGTGGGAGGGAATCTACCTCCCCCATTCTTTTCTCCATTCTCCAAAAGTTGACTTGAATATTTGTCATTTTTTCTTGTTTTGTTTACCTTGCAGGAGCGGGGAAAAAAGGGTCCCCCGCTTATCTATCTAAAGCCAAGAGATTTACAAAATCACACACAAACACACACACAAATTAGCATCTTTAAACAAAAAAGGAACATCTGAGGGGGGTAGTATTCCACCTATTCTCTAACCACCCCAAGCCCCCCCCCCCCCTTTTTTTTTTCATACCCTGCCATGACATGTTCACAGTCATCATAAGCTAATCTATAAAAACACGATTTTTTGCTTTTTTTGAATGAGTGCACTTTTAACAAAAAGTTACAAAATTGAGGGGGGAGGGAGGAGGGGGGGGGGGGGAGGTCCCCCCTTCCCCCTCCAATTAACCAACCCCTGCCATGCAATGCACAACATCATAGTACACGTTTATGTTGATATATATGCACACAGAAACGCAAGTGAAACTTTCGACAGAAGAGAATAGTGAGGATGGGGTTCTAACGCACCCCTCATATTTACCCCCCAAAATAATCATATATTAATATAATGGTGGACATTATGATTCTCTCGGTTCACTTTTATCCCGTAATCATGTCAATAAAAGCGCTATGTCATGTTAAGTACCAATGAAATGATGTAAAAATTCACTTTGCACCCCCTTTTTTTCAAGACCCTCTCCCGCCCCTCAAGGTCATAATTAAGAAACTTCCACGGCAAAAATTTAACGTTATGATGATAAGAATTTACCGTGAAAATTTCATGCTTTTTTCATTTTGTGCACAATTCTTACCCTCAGCCGCCTAACTATTACCTTGTTCGTATTTTAAACAATAAATAGTTCAATTTTGTATGATCATTTTCTTGAGTGATGATTGGAACAACCATTTATATATACAGGTGCCAACCATCATTGGCCCGGTTATATTATTTAAGTGTAATATGATGTCATACTCAAGTATTTGGCCATCGATCAGCTAGATACACATAAGAAGGATGCTACCTTGCACCTTGAAACATTTTGCTTAGCAAGCCTTTGTTACACTGGCAGATAATGTAATATAAACGTTATTAAAATTAAAACAAACGTTGGAAAACAATCTATATCATATACAGGACCACATTTGTGGAATCAACTACCGATTAATTTAAGAGAAAATAATAGGTGGAAAAGCTTTTGCCAAGCACTGAAACAGTGTATTGTAGCGAGTATAATTAAATAGATATACATTTATTTATTCATCTATCTGTTATTAATATAAATATTGTATATGTATATAAGTATGAATATATATTAATTATCTTTTTTAATTTATACAAATTCAATTTATGTATATAGTGTAAATAAGTTATTAGTAGTTCAGCTGAAATGTATTTTGTTTGTTTAATTCACTATTTTCGGGACTAACCTCGATTAGCACTGTGCTTTTTTGTTAGCCCCTTTTGTCAATTCGTTTTTACTGTATTGTTCATTCAATATATTTCATTAATTTGTACAATGACTATTGTAAATTGTAAATATTGAACTGATTATTATTTACAATAAATCCATTTCATTTAATTTCATTTCATAATATTATGTTGGAAATGCAACTTTCTACCATGTAGGTGCATCTTTGCACATTCACCCAAACATGTATAGTGCAACTTTCAACCTTTACGTTAAGTCCAACTTTGCTCCTTGAGCTGAACGTACAAGTAGAGTTTTGGTATAGAGAGCGCTACACAAAATAATTTGTGTGAGATAATGAAAAACTGAGTGTCAAATTCGAAAGAGCATACAATTTTAATGACAGAATGACTTTTATTTGATCAAAATCGGTTCAGAAATGGCTAAAATATCCATAAACATGACCATTTGTAATAATTGTGGGGCCCCCAAATTGTATTCAATAATTTGAACCAGCCGTTAAAAAATGTTTAAGAATGCTTCCTCTTTTCAAAAATTTACAAAAGAGGTTTTTAAATAGTTGTTGATTATCTCTATTCATTACTGCAACAAAACATCACATGCACAATTTTTTTAAATAAAAAATGGTTAAAACCAATGAGATTTAGAGAGCCCCCTCTTGTGTTTTTACAGCTCTTTTTAGATGATAACAGGCTTTTTACTTAGTCGTTTGTTATTTGTATACCTTTCGAGTATGGTGGAGTTATAACTATTAGTTTGTAATTTTATGGTGCAGGTTTTGGTTACTAAAATTCGATTTGACCAAATCTGTACTATCCCTTTAAGTACAAACCAGTGCAACGTTGCATATTAAGTGCATATTTGGACTTAATCCAAAGGTGCAACGTTGAACCATGAAATTGCATATTTGTACCTTACGATATGGTGCAACTGTGCACTTTTGACATATAGTACAAATGAAGAGTTCGTTTCCAAAAAAGGTTAGGTCCACTTTTGTAAGTTTTGAGAAAAAGAGTTTTTTTTTATTTCTCATAGTTAGCAATGTTGAGAGGATATACAATTATATTACATGAAAGAGCATCATAATACGATTTTTAAATAACTCTTTTTAAAAGTCCCAGCATCTTCTGTTTTGTTGTATTAATTTTTTTTTTTTTTTTTTTTTTTGACCTAACCTTCTTTGAAAACAACATTGAAAAATACTGAATTTTCTTTGTACATTTTAACAACTTTCCAGTATGAATTTGAGTTTTCTGTTAGCTGTACCGGATGGAGCTGCTCAAAATCTATAGATTAAGCTAACAAAAAATGAATTTCAGTCTTTCTATAAATTACTTAGTAAGGTAAAAAAAATGAATTTCAGTCTTTCTATAAATTACTTAGTAAGGTAAAAAAAATGAATTTTGATCTAAAATGGACCTAACCTCTTTTGGAAACGAGCTCTTCAAATATGCACCTTGAAAGTGCAATATTGCCCACTACCTTAAAGTGCAACGCTACACCTTTCATATAGGTGCAAAAGTGCACCTTCAAGGCGCAACACATGCAGTAAGGTTTAACTTTGCAACTTTTCAGAACGGCTCAAATATGCAATGGTTTGCACCTTAATAGGTGTAAAGTTGATCCATTTTCTTAGTTTATACATGTCTGTACAAAACCATTGGACCGTTATGTGGTACTTACCAAATTTTGCAATCGGACTTTGAGATATGCAATACAACGATACTCAAAAAAATTTAAAACAATTCAGGTTTCTTCATCTCAAATGTGAATTATATCCATATATCACAGTACCGTTTTGATTATTCATGAACAAGAAAGACGTCAGTCATATGAAAGTGTATTCGTTAAGTGCGGTCCGTCCTGGTCTTGGTCCACAGACTTATTTTGATTGGCTCAAGTCTGGAAGCGTCTCTCAGGCTCTCATCATGTAACGAGTAGTCCTCAAATATCAGTTCGTGTGTTGGAGTATGAACATAATAATTGAAGTGACTGAGTATGGCTGTGCGGGGTGCGTCAATCTCATTCAAATACACCTTGCGTGATACCGTGTGTCTCAATAAAAATGGTACGCGCAGAAAACATTCTAAATTTATTTAGATAATTACAAAATTAACCTAGTTTGATGTCAGATAGTATACAGGAATAACTCAACTTTATCATAGTATTATTCATCATTCTCTCTAGTTTTTCTTAGGCAACAGAACAGAGGATTGCTTGGAATTTGAATCATATAATGTAGTCAGTCACCAGTAATATAATGTCGTGGATCATCCAGAACATTACTGGTGAGTGGTTACCGTATACAGTACTATAACTAAAATGTCAATCCACCTTTTGGCATGATTCCTAATATGAAAAGAGGGATCGATGGATAATGAAAAGAAACAATTAGACTATCTCCGGTGGCATATGACTACATTCAATGGGCTAGTGAAATGTCACAGGTGTGAAACGGTTAAACCGGTTGTTTGTAATTGTTATCTTTTTAGCCCAGACTTAAGTTAAGCCACTGATGAGAATTCGGGCCATCATGTCAAACAAAGTGCACCAGAAAGCTCCACTCTTCCCTCTTGATATGACCTTAACGATTATAACATTATATTCTTTAGATACCTAAATTCCTGATTATACCATTTTCTGAGACACACGATATATATCGACTTTGATAATGCGATTTCGTTTCATTGTTCAAGTGATAATAGCACAATGACTTGGGTCACATATTTGTCGCAACGACATGTATAGGTCTACTGAACTATGAAATGCCCACGTGATTACGTCGATCTCTCGACAAAAAAATATGTTTCCATTTCCTTGACGGCAAAGAAAACTACAATATAAAACTGCAAAAAATGTATTCATCAACGAATGAATCATATATATCTATCTATCTAACAAAAAAGAGTTACAAATAGTATAATATGTAATGGCCGCGTGTTGGATTTTCTATATAACTTTTAATTGTTTGCACAAAATCTACTTTTCAAAATATTCATTAATTGCATTAAAAAAACTCATCAGCCATCTACTGCCAGGCCGGTAGCCAGGGGAGGATGGTACGTCGGGTAAGGGTAAACACAACACCCCCCCCCCCCCCCCCCCCCTCTCATATTCAGACAGGTCCACTTTTTAACAATCAAACTTTAACAATCAAAAGTGCCAAGAGTTTTATTTAACCAAATATTATATGCAGCAATATAATTGGTCATTATATCAATATATCTCATAATGAGCTTTACAGGGATCTAGTTACTTTGTTGGCATATACAAACAGTGACGAATGGTTGATAAGATGTGTAATGTTATAATCTAAGATTTCCACTGAGCAATGTGTGAACATTTCACGTCAAATTGAAGGTATATGGCCGAGAAACTCACGGAAATGAAAAGTCATATTTGCTAACTCATTGCATGACTTTGTACATAGTTATGACTATCCAGTGGATAGTTAAAAATCCGAACCCTTGAGGGTTATGTTAAAATATGCATCATTATTCGTCCTATTCTTCCTAAACAAGTCTATTCAAGTGCTAAAAACATTAGACCATGATACAAGAATATAATTTAGTCCAAATCAATCAATATGGCGGCCATTTTTTCAAAATGGCCGCCGTTAAGTATTGGAGTAATACAATTTTGTTGAATATTTGCGTTATTCTTGTTCTGATTTTGTCAATACTAGTCTATTTAATGTTTAAAACATTGGGTGAGCAGCCTATATATGAAACGAAATGTCAATATGTAAAAAACAATACACATGGCGGCCATTTTGAATACAAAATGGCACCGATTATGAATAACAGTTCTAGGGTTTGTGTAGATACATGCGTAAGTATTACATGTATTACGTATTTGGCTTTCTAAGAATTATTGAAATGGGGTTGGATAGAATGTGTCAATCTTTACACATCAATAGATATTATAAACGCCATTTTTATTTTCACAAAATGGCCGCCATTCATAATTATTATCAATGATCTTGTCAATTTCCGTCAGCATCTTAGGCTACAATATCTACATTAGTAACAACAAGATCAGTTGTTTGAAATCAATTGTGAATAGAACGGTACTATTAGTGAGAGAGTATATGCTTGATTAATCTCCACATAATCATGATGGTGAAAGAAGGTCCTAGCATCCACAACAATGGTCCTTCAACGCAGGCGGTACTCTCTGTTTCTCAGCTGCTCATGTTCAACAGTGTGAAGCATCGACAGAAATGAAGGGAAGAAGAGGACAGAACTAGTGCTTCTTCTGTCAGACATGGCATCACACAGGAAACTCCACTGCAAATGTATATCGGACAGTTGTTGCATGCTGAAACGCGCAAGAGAGGACTGGTGGATAAACTCTTCATCCTTGGGATCAGCATTTCATATGACGGGATTCTACGTCTGTCTGCACAGATTGGAAATAGTTTCTGCCAACTGTATAGGATGGAGCAAGTAGTCTGCCCGTCTACTCTGCGTGGAAAGGTGTTCACTACCGCCGCTGTGAACAATATAGATCAAAACCCAAGTGCCACCACAGCAAATGATTCATTCCACGGAACAGGAATCTCACTTCTGCAACATCCCACATGCCTGACGATGGGGTAGATCGAAATATTGTCACAATGAAAGTTCAAGCCGGTTCCAAAACAGTTGACAAGCTGCCCTTTTTCTACACTGAAGTCCCACCTGTTGACGCCAGCATCAAAGGTTCCACGATTCAACCAACCTATCTTGCCTCTATCATAAACATCAACTCTGACAAGTAAACACGGCAGTAATACCAGTGGTTGGAGCACACCAGGAACATTGTTGAAGAGTTACCAGAATCTGCCAACGTTGCTGAAGAAGTTTCATGGGCAGCATTTCATGCCAAACAAGAGGAACCAGGTTGGCATGCTACAATCACACCTACTGCATTGCTGCCCCTCTTCCAAGAAAGTGCGCATACTATTGCTATGATAAGGCATTCCTTGAATGTAGTTAGCAAGGCTGTGGTGCATCTCAACCCAGGCCAGACTCCAGTAGTGACCTTCGACCAACCCTTGTTTGCTCTAGCAAAACAGATACAATGGAAGTGGCCAGACCAATACGGAGAAGACCAGCTGGTTGTCATGTTTGGGGACCTACATGTAGAAATGGCAGCACTCAAAACCCTGCTTGGTAACTGGCTTAATAGATGTGGTTGGGTCCAAGCTCTCGTCCAGGCTAAGATAGTTATTGCATGAACTGCGGACTCCTTCCTTCGTGCAGCACATGTCACGCGCACATGGAGAGCGCACTAAATCACAGCTGCCACATTGTATATACTACAACAACGCGCCTATGCTCAATTCTGCCACACGAATGCTGACAGTGACCGCCCACATGTGGACTTTGAATCCTGGTGCAACGTGAGAGAAAAGGATTATCCACACTTCCAGTTTTAGGTAACAGTTATGTTACTGGAACTGACCATTCTTGTGTATGTCCGATCACTCCGTGAAGCAGACTTCAAGATGTATCTGGATGCCCTGACAAAAATGGCTCCCTGGTTCTTTTCACTAGACCACACACACTATGCTCGGTGGATACCGGTTCATCTCCGTGATATGATGGAACTTCCAAGCAAACATCCAGATGTGTCTAGAGGGTGTTCTCTGTCATTCAAATCGACCAAGCCCATGAACAGAACAATGCTATCATCAAAGGCGATGGAGGAGCTGTAGGCATGACAGATGTTACAAATGCTCTGTGACGTTGGATGGTTTCCGGTCCAGAACTTGCAAGAGCAGTTGTTGAATTTGACGAAACAAGCATGCATCAGCACTCCACCATGAGTAGACAACAAGCGTGCATAAATCATTCGCAAAAGATGTTCAGGCACTACTTGCTGCCTTTGAAGATCTAGGAAACCCCTTTTAGGAAGATAGCCAGGACCTTCTAGTCCTTGACACCAAGGCAAGCAGCAGTTTGACACCTATGTCAATGACTTTTTTCCTGGAACAAGCTAAAAGGATTGATGACGTTATCCATCGCAACAAACTAGACCTGTTCAATATACAGTTCCACGCCGGCCAGCAAAGGAAAAGCTACAGGTAACTTCACTAAAAAAAAGGAGGCGGAGCTCTTCTCTCGACTCTACATCAGTTGTCAAACCCGTGATGGAAATCGGGAAGAATACTTCAGACATGAGAATAAAGCTAGCCCACCTGCATTGTCGATTCAGGGAAACTTCACACAGGAACAAAGGGTGATTTGTTGTTGTGCCTAAATGATTGTGCTAAAGCACAACCAGAGCCTCCTCCTGCCACGGCTGTTATCCTTGATGTGGCTACAATCACTCAAATGTTGAAGCCTGGTACATCCAAGATTTGTGAGGAATATGCACTCCAGATCTTCACCCCATACATTGTACGACAGTTTCAACATCGCCTTGATCTTGTGTGGGATAGCTACAGAGCTGATTCACTGAAATCCTCTACCCGGGAAAAACGTGGAAAAGGTGTGCTATGGCGAGTTGTTGGGTCGGCAACAATCCCAGGAAACTGGCAGAGCTTTTTGCGCGTGGACGACAACAAAGTTGAACTATTCCGATTCCTCTCCAACCTGCTTGTGCAGACGTCCTTTCACGAAGAGAGCAAAGAACTTTTCGTCACTAATAGAGAGGAAGTGCTGAGTGTCCCACAGCAGAATGACATCAACATGCTTGCCCCTTGTAGTCACGAAGAGGCCGACACTCGTATGATGGTACATGTGGCTCATGCTGCCCAACATAGTCATCACAAGCTACTTATCCGGACTGTGGATACCGATGTTGTTGTGTTGGCTGTGATGGTAGCTCAGAGATTGCTAAATGAGGATGAACTTTGGATTGCCTTTGGAACAGGAAAGGCCCTTCGCTATCTGCCAGCCCATGAAATGTTTGCATCACTGGGACCAGAGAAGGCATACGCTCTGCCTATATCTTCCATGCCTTAACAGAATGTGATACTGTATCAGCTTTTGTGTGGCATGGAAAGAAGTCAGCATGGGCAACCTGGAATGCTCTGCCAGAGCTCACCGATGCCCTTATTACCCTGGCAGATGGCCCTGCAAGTAGCCCCGCATCATCTTTCTCTGCAGTTGAGAGGTTTGTTATCTTGCTCTACGACAGGACATGTACTGCCACAGATGCCAACAGAGCGTAAAGGAAGCTTTTCCCGAAGAAGAACTCTGTTCACCGCATCCCACCCACACAAGCAGCATTATATAGAGCAGTATGTGCGAGGTGCTGTATTCCAAGGTGGCCACATTTGGGGACAAGCCATGAATCCACGACCTGACTTGCCTTCACCATCAGACTTGGACTGGATTAGGACGGACAGTGGATCCTTCGAACCCCTCTGGACCGAGCTACCCGAGGCAGCAAAATCCTGCCAGGAACTGGTATTTTGTGGATGCAAGAAAGGGTGTAAGAAGCGATGCAAGTGCAAGAAAGCGAATCTGCCTTGCACTGGACTGTGCTTCTGTGAAGGTGACTGTTGATTAAATCATGTGGCAACGAGAGGCAACCAAATAGTAAGCAATGAATTAGTTAAGTAGTAGGACAAATAATGATCACTGTCATGTTTGTGCAGTTATACCCAAATGATAATAATAATGATTGGCGGCCATTTTGTAAAAATGGCGGTTATAATATTTATTGATGTGTACAGATTGACACATTCTATCCCAAGTTCCCAACCCCATTCCAATCATTCTTAGAAAGCCAAATACGTAATACATGTAATAACTAGTCATGTATCTACACAAACCCTATGTACTGTAATTCATAATGGGCGCTATTTTGTATTCAGAATGGCCGCCATGTTTATTGTTTTTTACATATTGACATTTTGTTAAAATATATTTTGTTTTGAACATTGAATATACTAGTTTAGAAAGATTCAGAACAATAACGCAATCTATTTATTTAATCATTATTTTAGCAAAACATCACATGCACAACTTTTATTTTAAAATGGTTCAAACCAAAGGGTTTTTAGAGAGCGCCCTCTTGTGTTTTTAAATGATAACAGGCTTTTTTTACTTAGTCGTTGCTATTTGTTTTATACCTTGCGATCATGGTGGAGTTATAACATTAGCATGATTAGTTTGAAATGTTATGGTGCAGGTTTTGGTTACTAAAATTCAATTTGACCAACATTTTACTATCCCTTTAAAATAGAATCAACATGCATTGAGATGGATTTACTAAAAGAGGCCTCAAATAGATGTGTGTGAATTACTTCTGTGCAAACATAATTAGCATTTGCGGCCTTCTGTATAATTGCCCTCAACCATGATCCCCGATTCTTTCACAATGAAGTTAACAAATGCCACCACGAAATATTAATCATGTTAATATCGTGCCTTGTTTACTTTGGCAATCTTGCATGAAACCAGCCCAGGATTCCATCTCAATGGATGTTTATTAGAGTCGAAAAAATAATATAACTCTTCTTTTACCAGATATACACTTTTTGTACACATTTCCGGTTGAGAAAGAGAAGGGCGCAACGTAAAGTTTTGTACTTTGGAGATAATCAACTTTGTCAAATTCAACCAATTATACACTAACTTTTCTTGTACTTTGGTGTTTGGCTTATGGTAACAGAACAATTACATTGGTTTTGATTTTCTTCATGTCTCCCTAGTTATGTATATATTTAAGATTGAATTGAAAACCGTTAAAGAGACTTAGTAACATTGTCCAAATCCTCAAAATCCAATTGGATTGCTAGCGGTTCTCTCATACCATGTTGTATTCGTATAAACAATACAAACAATGGACAGGTGTCGGTTTTTCAAATTTCCCTTTCGTTAAAAAGATATTTTCGATTGAAGTGTTCATATGTTAAATTATCCATGGGATCGTCAGAACCGTGTACAAAGTCAGTGCAATGAGTTAGTAATATCGCTTTGCATTTTTGCTTATTACTTGGCCACATAACGTCCATTTAACTTGAAATTTTCACATAACACCCAGTTGACATATCAGATAACAACAATATACATTGTATCAACCACTCATCACTTGTTGCACATGTCAACAAAGTTACTAGATCCCTTTAAGGTATGCTTTTCGATCGTAGTACAAAGTAACCGAATTTGGTTACCTCAGGCGAACAATCGGGGATAAAATCTTACATAAATTTTGACTTGTTTCACTAGGTAAATATTGTTCTTTTTCTATGAAAATATCACACATTATTCAGAAGAATCTTACAATGAAGTTTAAAGTCTCAAATATCAATTTTGGACAAACTCATTAAGTTTATTGATCACGTTAAAGTTCAGGAACCTTGTGCAAACAAAAATTGTCTCCCTGTAATGATGTATTAGTACTCCACAAACTAGAAATAAATATTATCTGGCAATTTGAAATCACATAGAGAAGGCTTCGACCTACAAGATAGTATGCCAATCTCAATTTAGCTAAAAGTCAACTTAATGCCCTTCTCACTCTCACCGGACGACATGCAGTTTATAGATATCGTGAGACTTATTGAAAATAGAACAATTGTGCGCAAAAACAGCAGTGTGAGAGTTAAACAAAGAAAGAGAAAGAGGTGCAGAGAAAAACGGGGAGTGTTGAAAAAAGTAGTTTAGTCATTTCAATGCCCCTCTCCGCACTACCAGTCAACTGGGGAACAATTTTCCCACCTACAATAGAGTGCACCGGTCCGTGAACATGGCGCTGTACTAGCTGTGTCAAGAATAGGTGTGGGCGGATTCTTCCATTCTGCAAACATGTGAAAAGGTTTAGTGACGATTTGTGGGCGAGCAAAACAAATGCAAATGTAACCGAACATTGCAATACAGAGGCTGATCTTGTTTGGTTCAGACAAAATGTATAGGAATACTTTATTTGATGAGGATTTAGATGAGTTCTATTCAGAATAACTGCCATGTGTATTGTTTTTTACATATTGACATTTTGTTAAAATACATTTTGTTTTGAACATTGAATATAGTTTAGAAAGATTCAGAACAATAACGCAAATATTCAACAAAATTGTATTATTCCAATACTTAACGGCTGCCATTTTGAAAGGAATGGCCTCCATATTGATTGATTTGGACTAAATTATATTCTTGTATTATGGTCTAATGTTGTTAGCACTTGAATATAATTGTTTAGGAAGAATAGGATGAATAATGATGCATATATTAACATAACCCTATATCACTTCAATACTCAATGGCGGCCATTTTGAAAAATGGACGCCACGGCTCTCCTGGGCAAAATTCCCGAGGGCTCAATACCCAAATTTGCTTAAAATACATTACTCTACATGTGTGCCAAATTGTATGCTTTTAGACAAAAGTGAACAATTCGGCTAATATAGGGGGCTATGCCGCGGGACTAAAGGGGCAAAGTCGCACCTGTCTTAGTCTTGTTCCTAAACCATGGTCCTACTGCACGCATGGTTTTATGTACTCCACTGTTAATACAAGATTCGTACACTCTATGTCATTCATCAAATATATCACGCACTATTATGAATGTATACCCTTATGGTTTTGAATGAATATGTGCCAATTTTATTTTAATATAATTAGATGGGTCTGTACAATCGTATTAATGACAACTACGGCCACAGCAAGGCTATCAACCAATTACAGGGTCCGAGAGAAACAATTCACTCACGGAGAGAAAACACATGTATTTTGTGTTTAAATGCAACATTTGTGATTTACATCAATGCTCTATTGGTTCTTGCGTGAAATAATAATAGGGATTTGAAAAACAGAGAAATTGGCAGTAACGTAATATGAAAATAGTTCTTCTTCACACGTAGATTCACTACAGCCCCTTTGATTGGTCATTTGCTTGATAATCTACCAAGCGAGAATCAAACAAGGTGCAAAGTAACGGCGAAAGGTGCAGACTTGGTAAAGGAGTAACATTGCACCATTTTGTGCACCTATTTTAGTCTAGTCGGAATGGGGGGTTCCCATGCACCCAAAAGATATATTTTTTAAACTTACATTTTTGTAAACCTGAATGTGTCTAGTTAAAGAATGTTGATGTTACCAAGACCAAATCGTGTCCCATGGGTGTGTTTGGCGGCCATCTTTGACACCATGTTGGAGTTCAATGGAAAAAAGTGTAACTAACTCAAATGTTGAATAACGGGCCATAACAAGAACATTGAACATGTATTTAGGGATAGTTGGCAACGAGGGATTATTTTTAAATAAAATTACAATATTTAAACCAATTTGAATACGTAATTTAGCGATGATCGTGGTGGCCATCTTGAATTTTTACAAAAAAATACGATTTTCTAATATATCTCTTGGAATATGTCTAATAAAAAGACTAATAGACATGATTGTTCATAAAATGCATCATGGAATATTTGATCAATATGTTCTAGTTCATAATTCAATCATATAAATCCAAACAGGAGGTATTGGCCGCCATTTTGTGCCACTCTTGGCCACCATGTTGGATTTCATTGAAATACGTGTAAATTGCTTATGTTTTAATTAGGGTCATACAAAGACAAATTAACACTTTGTATATGGGTGAAATGGCAACGAGGGATTAGTTAAAGTATAATTCTAATAATTCAGTTAATTTGAATGCATAATGCGGCTGCCATCTTGGATTTTGGTGAAAAAAAACAAATTTGTATACATCTTTTGGGATTAAATGAAATAAACGGAAAATACAAAACAAATGAACATGCTGTTTGATAATTTGGCAACTAGGGATGATTACAAATGATAATTTAAGTTATTTGTATGCCTGCCATCTTGGCAGCCATCTTGGATTTTAATGAAAATATGTATATGTACATAAATTATCTTTCTAAATAAGTACCATGCATTCAAGTCCAATGATCACATTTTTTGTATGAGAGTTATGAGAATTATAAAACCCCCAATTCGGGAATTGGTAGCCACCTTGGTGGCCATCTTTGATTTAACCGATCTCCAATCATCTGCTTTAGCAGAGCATGGCAGACTTTTGCCATGCCTTGAAATACATCAGACATGTGAATTGCCTGAACATGCTGAAGGTGGACTGAGTGAAGTCAGATCCCTCCGGAAATTTGGAACCGACCGTAAATATGTACTGGGCCAAGAGCCGAGAGTGTATCCACATTCAGCTAAAGCTTTACCTTCAGCGAAAGTGTCATATACTTCTCTAGTACAAATGAGGTGTCCAATAGCTGATAGACGCGTGAGGACTGGTGAGAACCAGTTGGCAGCTGTTTGGATGTCAACGATTGCATGATCAGCGACCAAAATGCAGAAACGCCTCTAGTATCTTGGGAACATATTGGTTGGTCAATGACTTCACCACATGTCACACGAATGGTCTTAGAAATCCATTTTATAAGGATGTCCGAAAATCACATGAAACATCACATGATTTCTAACTCCTAGGTCTGCCTATCAATTCAGAGGACTCTAAGAACAATGGATCATTGGTGTAATGCTTTTTTTGTGGGCAGAACAAAGCATCATTAGTGATCTTCATCGTCCAAGACACTAATAATTCACTGTCGAGAGACCCCAAAGGGGAGTACATCCAGGACGGCATCAACGTCTGGTAAAATTCAAGGCTGAATCCTACACAAATGTGACAAAAAGAACACATTCCTATCCCTGGAATAAAGTTAGAAGAAATCACTGCGGAGCCATCTGGGAACAAGATCCTGCTTTTACGTGGGCGGTTATTGTGACCTATCAGACCATTGGAACGACCCTTCAAGATGAGAGAAGACGAACTGGTCGACTGATCATGCTGACAGTGGCCATGAGTGACCAAGATTAACGATCTTTTGGACAAGCCTAGCTCTCTTCAAGCAAATGGTCTATAATTGGATGCATTAAGATAAGATCAGGTTCAATGAGACCTCAGTGACATATGTTGAACCAAAAGACTCCAACTATGATTGATTCGGCACATGAAACACAACTACGGGATCACATGCAAGGGGCGGAAGACTGACAGTTATCTAGTGCTCTTCAATCAACATGTCTTGAATGTATTTTAGGAAAGTTGAATGTACATGTTTTATTTTGGTTCAGTTTCAGGAAATCACTGTCCATCCGACATCCACATCTGCATCGCAGTCAAACAGTCCTAGATCTTTTGGCATGCAGCAAGGTCTGACACGCCATGGCTTGAAGGCAACTTAGAGTGGAGTTTAGTCTACGTAGAGATGATAACCCCCGTCGTGATGCTTTGCAATGTCCCTAGGTTAAGTGTGAATGGTGAATTGAATAGGTCCAGGGACGGACCCATGATGGAACGTAACAACCCAAGTTCCGTTTTCCGATGTAGAGTGCTGCTAGGGCCGCGATAGATTGGAATTTGATCTAGATTTCTGGCATATTTTCCCTTGTTTTTGTGTATGTTTCATGTTCCGAATCAATAATGGTGGTCTTTTAGTTCAACATCTGTAACTCAGGTCTCATTGAACCTGATTTCATCTTAATGAATCCTTGTGGCCATTGTAAAACCATTTGATTGAAAAGAGGGCCCGTGTGGAATAGCGGCAGTCTTGGCCACTCATGGCCACTGCCAGCATGATCAGTCGAACGGTCTGTCTTACACCTCTTCTTCTTCTTCTTCTTCTTCTTCTTCTTCTTGATACTGGAAACAAACTCCGCATGATCTGATGATGCGGATATACAGTTGCAGGTTACCTCTCATCTCATGATAACCGCCAATGTAGAATCAGGATTTGATTCACAGATGGCTTCGCAGTGTCTTCTTCTAACTTGATTCCAGGGTTATGAGTGTGTACTTTTTGTCATTTTTGTGTACGTTTCAGCCTGTGCTCCTCTTTTGAGTCTTGCGTCAGTATCAATGAGTCATTGTCATTTAGACCGTCTCCATTGATAGGAAGGGCTAAGAGTTAGAAATCATGTGATGTTTCATAACATGTGCTTTTTAGATATCTTTTTACAATGGATTGTTAACATGGTTAAGGCCATTGGTGTGGCAGGTGGTGATGGAGTCACTGCCAGTCCGGTACGGCCCCATGAGAGGTGTTTCTGCATCATGGTCGCTGATCAGTAATGTGCAATCATTGACATTCAAACAGATGCGAACAGGTCCTCACCTTACGCGTTGATAAGGTATTACATCAGCGACCTTGTGGATTCAATTTTTCTTCTCTTGCTGAGGTGGCTTAGGAGTGTCATCTACATAATTATCCCAGGCTCTTGCACACCTTGTTGGCTTGGTGCGGGTCAGTGCGTATGCATTTGTGATACAGGGGTTATACGTACATGTACGTTTTGAATCCTGGCATGGATTAGATGACTCCCTGGAAGTCATTATCCATGAGGATAAAATAATGACAAACTACAAATAGCAACATAATGACAACCTTGCATGAATCAAAATGAAGTAAACAGCACAGGTGGGAGCATGCTACAGGTGGTGAAACCCAACTGTGATGCCACCAGCCGTTATTGGACACCTCCTTCGTACAAGAGAAGTATGGCACTTTCGCTGAAGGTAAAGCTTTAAATGAATGTGGATACACTCTGGGCTCTTGGCCCAGTATACATTTATGGTCGGTTCCAAATTTCCAGAGGGATCTGACTTCACTCAGCCCACCTTCAACCAATTCACATGTCCGATGTATTTCAAGGCAAGGCAAATTTATGCCAATGCTCTGCTTAAGCAGATGATTGGAGATCGGTTAGGTCAAAGATGGCCGCCAAAGTGCCTACCAAAACCCATATGTGGGGTTGTATATTCTGAGATCATACATCAATAAACTATCATACAGAAAATGTGATTGTTTGACTTGAATTTACGGTACTTATTTAGAAAGATAATTTATTTCCCGTACATATAGATTTTTTCATTAAAATCCAAGATGGCTGCCAAGATGACAGGCATGCAAATAACTTAAATTATATTTTGTAATCATCCCTAGTTGCGAAATTATCAAAAACCATGTTTATTTGTTTTTTATTTTCTGTTTATTTCATTTATCTTACAAGAAATATGAAGAAAAAAAAATTTTCACCAACATCCAAGATGGCTGCCAAATTATGCATTCAAATTAGTTGAATCATTAGAATTATACTTGAAACTAATCCGTCCTTACCATTTCACACGTATAAAATATGTTAATATGTCTTTATATGACCCTACTTCAGACATAAGCAATTTATATGTATTTCAATGAAATCCAACATGGTGGCCAAGAGTGGCACAAAATGGCGGCCAAGACCCCCTGTTTGAATTCATATGATTGAATTACGAACAAGAATATATTGATGAAATATTCCATGATGCATTTCATGAACAGTCATGTTTATTGGTCTTTTTAGTAGGTATATTCCAAAAGATATATTTGAAAATCGTCTTTTTTTGTCAAAATCCAAGATGGCCACCACGATGATCGCCAAATTACGTTATCAAATTAGTTTAATTACTGATATATTATCTTTAAGTAATCCCACGTTGCCAACCATCCCTAAATACATGTTCAATTTTCTTTTCATGTCCCGTTATTCAACATTTAGGTAAGTTACACTTTTTCCATTGAAATCCAACATGGTGTCCAAGATGGCCGCCAAACACACCCATGGGACACGATTTGGTCTTGGTAACATCAAAATTCTTTAACTAGACACATTCAGGTTTACAAAAATGTATGTTAAAAAAATATATCTTTTGGGTGCATGGGACCCCCCTGTTCCTCCCCTACTATTTAGGTGATTTTTGCTAAAGTACAAAGACCCACTATTCTTGGTTTTTTCCCTATACAACGGTCCTACTGCACACGTGGTTTTGTGAGATATATACCATTGATAAACTCTATGCCAACATCAAAAGTATTGTGCACCATAATGAGTGTATAAGTTTATGGTTTTATAATGAACATGTGTCAACTGTCTTTTTATATTAACTTGAAATTATTGAAATTGGTCTGAAAATAAATGACAACTACGGCCACGGCAAGGCAGTCAGCCAATTACAATAGTCCAGTAGTTATCTCTAGGGCCTAGAAATGTTCATAAGTCCAATGTTTTTTTTGCTATTCATGTTCTACATGGTTTATAGAGAAAATACAGCTTTGTTGCCACCTCGGCAACATTGAGCAATTTTTTTTATACGCATTATAAAGATAATGAGCTAATTTGCATATTTCTGAAATAAAGTCAGAGGTCATTTGCTATCTAGGAATAGTGCAAACATAATGAAAACTATTATTTAAAGGTGTTTTGGGGTAATGAATTCATTTCCGGTGCCCATTTGCATTTGCCATATGGGCAACACCCTGAAATCCAAGATGGCTGCCCCTAATTTGCATATTTATGAATATTATGGGTTTTTGGTAGTTTAATCCATTCATGAGCAAAAAGTACAGGATTTTATGTTTCAATCATGTTCTACATATGTATTAAAGATATTTAAGCTTTGTTGCCACCTTGGCAACAATCAGCAATGCATATAATTAGCATAATTAGGTTTTTCACCTAATTTGCATATTCTCATAAATCAAGTAAAATCGTATATATTGTGAACCCGAAAACTAGAAATTACGAGTAATACCTCTTTTCCAAGGTTTTTGGGGGCAACAAATCCATTTCTGATACTTATTTCAACACAAAACCATGGCAACGCACATAAATCCAAGATGGCCGCCTTTGGCTTTTGCAAAGAGAGAATGTTATTAGTCTGTTTGATCGCATTTATTTCATAAATGTATTATTTTTTACTGTTAAAATGAAACTGAATTGTGAGTCCAGTATTCTAGTTGCCTATTCCAATGATTGAAATTTTAAAAAAGGTCATCCCGAGCTTTTATAACCAAAAGAAGGAATACTTGTATCCTAGCTCGACTAATTTTGGGATCGGCCATCTTGGATTTATATGGGTTGCCATGGAGATAAGTCGAATTAAGTATCATAAATGGATTTGTTGCCCCGCAAAACCTTGGAAAAGTGGTATTACTCGTAATTTTTAGTTTTCGGGTTCACAATACATACGATTTTACTTGATTTATGGGAATATGCAAATTAGGTGAAAAAGCTAATTATGCTAATTATATGCATTGCTGATTGTTGCCAAGGTGGCAACAAAGCTGAAATATCTTTAATGCATATGTAGAACATGATTGAAAAATAATATCCTGTACTTTTTGTTTTTTAATGGCCTCAGCCACCAAAAACCAATCATATTCATAAATATGCAAATTAGGGGCAGCCATATTGGATTTCAGGGTGTTGCCCATATGGCACACGCAAATAAGCATCGGAAATGGATTCCTTACCCCAAAATACCTTTGAATAATAGTATTCATTATGTTTGCTCTATTCCTAGATAGCAAATGACCTCTGACCTTATTTCAGAAATATGCAAATTAGCTCATTATCTTTATAATGCTTATAAAAAAAATTGCTCAATGTTGCCGAGGTGGCAACAAAGCTGAATTTTCTCTAGAAACCATGAAGAACATGATTAGCCAAACAAACATTGGACTTATGAATGTCTCCAGGTCTAATACACGACATATAGAACCGTCTACTGGATACAAGGTCCGAGAGAAATAATTAACTCGCAGAGAGACAAAATATGCATTTAGGGTTTTAATGCAAAATGTTTAATATCCATCACTATACGCTATGATTCTTTTGTAAAATGATAGGTTATTATGCATGAAGTAAATAAAGTATTATGAGAATATTTATAATTTAAAAATAGTTTCGTTACAGCCCCTCTGATTGGTAATTTGTTTTGCCAAGATATCGCACGTTATTCACACAAAGCAAAACATTAATCGGAAGGTGCAGACTTGACAATGATGCAGAGTATACAGTATAACCGGAGTAATAATAAAATAATGCGACATCATTAATTCGATGATCGAAGGACCAGTTTATGCGTAGCCTATCATCAATGGTTGCTCATGGCAATTTGAAAAGCTTTTCAGCCTTTTCCGACACAGCAACAGCTGATTTGTGTACGATTAGTATACGTATTGAATCGCATTTATATCAATTGAATAGTATGACTCCAGGTCAAAACAGCGTATTCTTTTGTTGTTGACATTGAATACAAATAAAACCGCACGATTTGCAGTAATTTGTAACAGGTTCATGAATATTCATGTGCTAGTTTGTGCTTTTGCAAAACGAACATTTAATCTGTTCATAATCTCGTTATTTTGTGAAATAATTATCAGAATACATTTGTAATTTAATTTAGTAACAATTAATTATCAGTGGACTCTTGTGAACCATTTTGGTGGAAATGAATTAAGGCGATACTGTTTTAACGTCTGTGTTTAATTACTAACCACTAAAAAACATACATCGTGTTGTAACCTGCTTATAAGCTAATCGTGAACAAGGACCGATGGTTAGGAATGATAGGTATAGGCTTAGGGCAAAGTATGTATAGGTTATATCATAGGTTATTAGGACTAGGAGGATAGGACTATACACACATACACTCGCAGGAAAGGGGTGTTCAACTTTTAACCATTTTTGGTGCATCTTTACACTTAACTCAAAGGTGCAATGTTGCACCACACTGGTGCAACTGTGCACCTTTAACTTATATTTACACTTACACTTACACTTAAATTTACATTTACACGTATCTTTTTTTAGATGCAACTCTGCACCTTTTCCTAAATATACAATATTGCACCCTGAAGGTGCAAACGGTGAAGGATTAAATCTGAACCTTTACCAAAAGGTGAACTTTTGCACTTATATAGGTGCCCCCGGTGTGGCAACGGTTTGCACCTATATAGGTGTAAGATTGACCTATTTTTTCTTAGTGTGTATCTACTAGCAACTTTTCAGATGATTTGTAAATCGCGGGGTTAATTCCATAAAGTTCTGATCTTAATGCGTCCGTTTACGTTCCACGGCAAGTATGCATCTTAAACAGTGTTAAACACAATCATGACGATCAATAAGTTTGCCTTTAATTCAGTCATCAATATCCAGGACATGGGATGTTTCACAAATTAAGATTCGAAGTCGAACTATACTTTAATTTGGATCTGCAAGCCATTAGTTTCTTTGTACAATTTTTAAACGAGTTCTTTAAACAGGCCTACACTTGTCTAAGATAAAAAGTAATTAACATTGATTTTGTCTTTTTTCAAACTCAATGACAAAGAGACTTCATATTAATATTGATTTTGGAAAGATTTTGTGTAAATTTTCAAATATTCGTATTTGGGATCTTGCATATGTTTATTTCCGAAGCTACATGACTTGTAATCATGTTCAGGCCCAACTTAGTGTTACTTCTACTTCTACTTCTACTTGGGTACTCGACAGGGTCCATCAGTCAGGACGTAGAGTCGAGGGGACCGGTGAGGTATCCCATTAATTGCCGATTGAGGCAACTGCTCCCGCAAAGGCTCCTAGTGATGTAGAAGCCAAGAAATTAATGGGGAGCACATTCTATGCTGTGACAGTTCGTGGGAAGTAGGAGTTCTGGTAAAGCTGAGTTCGAGTAGGTATATGCTTGAGCTTATTTGGGTGGTATTGTCTGGTGATGCTTGGGGCCATTGGTGTGAGTAGTTGGTCAGGTGTAATTGCTACCATGCCATTCTGAATTGTGTAGAGGAGGCTAAGGCAGGAGATGTGTCTGCGTCTTTCCAGTGTCCATTGAAGTTGTTGAATCATAGCAGACACAATCTCAGAATGGCGGAACGCTGTTAAGTTCGACTTGGGATCTTTGTGAAACACCCTCTGGCCTATATGAGTGATGAGTGGAACAACCATGTAGGTGCCAACCATTAACTTAGTCCCCTCATCTATTCCGATTTCGTCTTCGAGCCAAGAGCGCCGCACGTTCGACGGTAGATACATCGTACACACTTGACAATGATGAAGAGCGTTGCGATGACAACAGCGGCGATGAAAGCAATGACATCGAGGAGGTAGTACTGGAACCAGTTGAGATGGTCGTTATCTCATGTAGTGCATTGAATACTTCGTCAGCTGTGATGTTCTTGTCCAACCAGAGCCCAAATCCAAGATGGACACTCTTCCTCGCTTGAGTGCTCTGGTCACCAAATATGGGCATCGTGACAGTCGGGACACCATGGTATATAGCCTCGTAGAAGGTGTTGTGACCACCGTGGTAGAAGACTGCCTTTGTCATCTCGTGGCCCAAGAGATCGTTAAGCGGAAGCCATGACTGAACTCTCACATTTGGAGGAAGCGCAAACGGCGGGGTTCCCTTCAACTGCCAGACGACCCTCTGAGGTAACCTGGCGAAGGCATCCGAAAACGCGCGAAGTATCGGCAGGTGATCATCGGAGAACGCCAGGAACGACCCAAATGCGCATATGATGGTTCCATGAGGCCGCGAACCTTGGACAAACTCCTCTAGATCATTTGGAAGTTCCACAGAGTCCCTCACAGTTAGTCCGCCGACGGGGATGACATTTGGAGCAAGCGCGCAGGGATATTCAGCGACAAAGTCGCTGTTCATCAACCAGAGTTTCGAACGCTCTTTGATGTACACAGGATGAGCGATATCATCAAATCTTTCAGTTAAATACAGGTAAGGGTCGAGAACGACATGCAAGGCCACTGTTTGGGAAAATATGTAGGCAAACGTGTTGGTAAGTCGTTGGGAGAACGACATTGTGTTGGAAAATGAAGTGAAAAGGCTTGGAAGCAGTGCAGCGTTATAACCCGAACCCTCTGATGCGGTATAAAAGCATGCGCCTGGGAATGCCACCACTGCGAAGTGGGGAACGCCCAACTCTTCGGCTACCAGTGCTCCACAGACCCAAATCGTGTCGTAAATGACCGCAGAAAAGTTGGACGAGCGCAGACGGTTGAGGAGCTTCTCGTCATCGAACAGCGCCTTGCAATCTTCAAAACGAGCTCTCGCCAATACCTTCTGGGCATCTAGAGACGGGTTGCTCAGGATTCCCTTCGGTTTGAAGAAGGCTTGACCCAGACTCTCAAACATCTCGTGAACCTCGTCGACGGGGTACGGATGCGTGAAGACCTCGAAGTGGAACATGTTGCCATAGCGACTGCTCTCGGCCTGGTCGATGAATGCGTTGCTGATAAGGAAAGTGACATTGTGGCCCCTCTGCAGAAGCTTTTCGCCGATTGCCGCCGACAAAGCGAAGTGACTCCCCTTGCCAATCATTGCATTCATCAAGATGTTTGCCCCGGAGATGCGGTTGATCATCAGAAGGAAGCAAACAAAGAATGATACTCTTCTGATAATAGCTGTCATGGTTGGTATAGGTCGGCTTTAAAGGCTTTAAAGATTTGTGATCGTACCAGCAGATTTTTTTCGGATCTGGGAAAGAAAAGAAAATTTAAAATCATTGTGTAAACAAAAGTAATAGTGTAGACAAAATATATATTAACAAATTATTTTTTCATTTCATAAGTGTTATAAGTCGGGATATAGGCTCTATAGGAGATTTTCTATTGTACATTCAAACTTTGTCGGACCTGGGAAAGGAACAGACCCTTAACAATAAGACCCAGACCCAATAAGACGCAATTGGAGATAACCGTATGCCTATTATATTACTTGAGCTTAGACATATTGTAAATTAATATATCAAAAATATGCAAAAGACGTTCATAATATTGACATAACTTGTAAATATTAATCAACCACCTGACGATCTAACATTAGAACATTGGGCCGTATGCATACAAAGTAGCAATTGCTTATCAGCAATTGCTTTAAAGGGTGACTAAATCACAATTGCATGTTGACTTTTGTTGATCTGTTATAATGAATACATCACATATCTTTTGACATTTTGATGTACATTTTTGTCATATTTTTTATATTATTTGTTCTCTTATTTTTTATTCTACCTGCTAAGATCCACCCCTAAAAAAATCCTCCAGCATTAACTTTTGTGACATCATAATACCACTCAACCATCAGTCAGCTATATAGATAAACATGAACAAAAGATATATTTTCACCCACTGAGTACCTTATTGCATTAGCATTGGATGTTTTCATTGAAACCCTTCTTTTCATGGTGAGTGGGCTTTGTATAAAACATGCAATGCTATTGTGGTCAGTTGATAGGAAGTGACATACCAATGTCTTTTGTTCATCTAGCTGACTGATGGTTGAATGGTATTATGTCACAAAAGTCAATTGCTTCTGGAGTTTTTTTTGGGGGGGTGAAGCTTAGCAGGTAGAATAAAAGTAATAGAAAAAATAATAGAAAAAATATGACAAAAATGTACATCAAATAGTCAACAGATATGTGATGTATTCATTATTACAGATCAACAAAAGTCAACATGCGTTTGTAATTTAGTCACCCTTTAACCACAAGCAAGAGCTTGTCAAGCAAAAGATCAAGTTTAAGCAATCACTTAAAGGAACTAAGGAATACAACGTACTTTGGCACTTATTCCATAGTTGATGACTTGTAAAATAGGTCTGCCGAAAAAAAACTCCATGAAAAAAAAACACAGTTGTGATTTTAGATTAATTTTCTGATGTCAAATCTCACTAAGCAGCCCACATTTAGGGTCCAGAATCGGCAGCGTGATTGACATGTGATTGACAATTCATTTGGCTTGAGTCATTTACAGAATTTAGTTCATGAGTCCGTCACAGTTTGGCGATTTAAAAGGGGCGTTCCCAGGACGATTAGATATTTACTAATTACCCCAAAATTGATTTCATGGGAAATAACTGCCAAATTCTTTTTCTTGAAGAAAAAATACGTATAGGGAGCCTAATTGTGAAAATAAGGCCATCTAGACGCTGTAGTTCCTTTAAATTCGTATGCATGAACGTTTGCTTGTGCTGAAACCTTCTGCTTACACTGCTTAAAGCAATAAGGGGGTTCGTAGTTAGCCCATGGAGCAGTATGACGTCATTGGGTTTTCGGAAGATTCCGCGTGCGTGCGTGAATTCTCCTTGTGTTTTGTTACGTTTGAAAGACCTGACCAAAAAAAAAATCACCTTAATCCTAAAATATATAAGATTTAATAAATATAACCATTCATTTAAATTTTCAAACTTCAAGCAGGCTGAATAATTTGTTTAGAATACAAATCACATCTTTGCCCGTTTTCAACACTTAAAAGAAAACAGTACACAAAATCTACGTACACTCTAAATTACAGGGATTTAAAATCTAAATCGTAGCTTGGATTAAAACAAATATAAATACACTTAGATTATTTGTAAATCTATGGAGACTTAAAAAGTCGCGCAAAAGCAATTGTTAATCGAAGGCCAAGGTGTGATTTTCAATCCATCAAAGGATTGGAAAATAACGCCAGGTTATCGGAGATTTGACGAATGAGAACAGAGATATTTCACACGTGACCTACTGCGGTATTCTGAAGCTCAGTTTTCTTAGTTTTATACTCATGAATATTCATAACTAGGATTACGGTTTTGGTTAGAGTTAAGGATATGATTACAATGAGACCACTCTTTCCATCATCGATTTACGTAGCGTAGTGGTCACGCTGTGGACCTCCACGCTCGGTGTCACGGGTTCGAATCCTCTCTTAGTCTTCTATTTTTTCTTTTGCCATGATAATTGGTGAGTAGCGCTTTATTTAGTAAATGTATCAGGCACAGTAAGCTAAAAACTGAAAATTGTGGCCTGCATCACTGATTATGAATAATTCATTAGGATGCCATGAACTCGCCTGGGGCCTAATAAGATTAACATAAAACAAATCCAACAGGGCTTCATTTTTAATCTATCTGGATTTATATTTTTTAAATCCAACAAAAGATTTATTTTAAATCATGATCGGCTGGTCCCTAACACAGCCGAAGAAAGATTTAAAAGTAAATCTAATAGATTTAATTTTAAATCCTTGTAATTTAGAGTGTATGGGGCCTTTTCGATGTTAAAAAAAGCCCCGATACGAACGTTGGCATTTTTGTTAAAATCCGAAAATTAATAGAAAAAATAAATAAATTGCTTACGTGTTGAACAAAGCATCGTTACGGTTGTGCGAACATCGCACTGCAGGCCCGGGGGGGGGGTCACTCGCATACTTAAGTGCTACCCACCCGTGTCCGTCAACCTCCGAAAATGACCCTAATGCCAAAAAATGGCGTATCGCACTATTTCTGAAACGGACCCTAATCGCAAAAAATGGCGTATCGCACTATTTCTGAATGGACCCTAATCGCAAAAAATGGCGTATTGCGCTATTTCTGAAACGGACCCTAATCGCAAAAAATGCCGTATCGCACTAATTCTGAATGGACCCTAATGCGCATATCGCAGCTTTTCTGAAAAGGACCCCAATGGCAACAAATGGCGTATTGCACTATTTCCGAATGGAAATGCCTAGGGTCAGAATTCGGATACGCCGTGTCAGAATTCTGATACGGTAACTCGCGTGGTGCGCGAAGTTTGCAGGAAATACATGTCAGTCATCCAGATAGTAGCAACACTTCCGAGACGGATCACGGCTGAGCACTCCTCAGATTTTTGATTGCTTAAAATTGCAGATTCCCCTGTTTTTGACGTTTGAAGAATAATTTGGGCCATTTTGGTAGGTTCAAAACACTTGTATAATGTTTAGGGCCATGGTTATGTTTGATTTTGCTGAATTTAAGAACATAATTTTTCGTGAAAGTTGACAAACTTTTGTTGTACTGTCCCACAATATTCCACTACAGGGCAGCATAGCGCCTCTGCTCCCTTGTGTGGCTGGTACTAGTACTTGGGCAATATTGTCAAACGTGATAACACAGAATGCCACACTTGGGACTGAAGTGAACGCTGCACAGACAATTTACCTCGGCTCAGACAGCATCAAAAATGTTATAACATGTTATAACTCACGGGCGCGCTCGAAACTTTCTAACGTGGCGGCGGACATGCGCGCACTCTATAGTATCTGCACAATTCATCGATGTAATATACACACACGTACGCACGCGCTCGCGATAATGCGTTTCCAATTTCCATCATTATAATGAAGTGCGATTGCATAATTGATCCCGCAAAAGATGCGCGAATTGAGGGATCGAATCCGCCTGGGTAATTCACACCCTTTTTAAAGAATAACGTCGAAAACCTGTGCACCTAAAAAAGTACCCTTTTTTGAGAAAAACGTCGCAAACTGTGAACCTGAAAAGGTACCCTTTTTTAGGTTTTTGTGCGATCAGTGCTTGAAAATCACCCCTTTTTAAGGAAAACGTCGACGTCGCCTTGTACCTGAAAATGATACCCTTTCGACGTTTTTTTTGGACGCGGGTGCGTAGCCAGTCATGTTGAGATTGACCCCCCGGGACTGCAGGACAACAAACATGACAAAGGGGATTCGTAATATGTAAACGTCGTGTAGTCCCTTGCATAGCTTGCCCTGGGCCCCGTTGCAAAAAGAGATACAATCGATTGTAAGTTACGATTGATCGTAAGTCAGAAAATGTACGCGTTTCAACCAATCAGATTTGCGCATCTATATATACACGTGATCTGACTTACGATTAATTGCAACTTACAATCGATTGTATCTCTTTCTGCAACGGGGCCCGGGTTTGCCCGACCTGGCAACAACATTTTTCTTACGCAAATAATTTCTGATGGTCAAATTATAATGTACAAAATTTGAATGAAGAATAAAATGGCAAAAGGACAATTCATATAGTATAGTTGAATACAACACTCCAGTAAAAAGTAGACGCATGTTGTGTTTTTATTTCATGTGATAGCAGTGACGAACGAAAACATGTCGTCTGAGTGAGGAAGGATAATTATTTGTATTCAGGTGATCGGGATCTTAACTCGATTCCGTGTTCATAACATGGTAGCATTTTCCCAAAAAAAAGATATCAAGTATGAAATTGGTTTTTAAAAAGAAACAGCGATATTATAATATATAATATAATATACAAACAACCGATCACAGTAAAATGATAATCATGTAGTTTGAATACAGTTGGAAACGGGGTTGGAAATGTCATTTGAATTATCTATGCTAGATAAACAAAAATTGTGTAAAATATTAGAAAATATGAAAGTATTCTTATTGTGAACATAGGGGGAACACAGCAACGAGCATCAAGGAGTTTCCTGTGTTGGTTAAAAATACCAGCTAGTGCAGGTCGATGGACAACAAGCATATCATGAACAAGATTGCCTAAATGGATATAAATTAATGTCTAAAATGACAGCCATTTGATGAAATATAAAATTACAATATCAGCTCTGGACTCAGGAGCTCTAAATCATCCCTAAACGGTATGAAAAGTGATCCTAATACGCGAATGTCCTGAGTAAGCAAGAGCTCAAGCTGGTATGGAGGTGCTTGAAAAAACGCAAGCAATTGCTTATCAAGACAAGTAAAAGGTTCGTTTTATGAATACGGTTTTAACAAGCAAGCAATTGCTTACGAGCAGTAAGCAATTGCTTGTGATTGTAAGCAAAAGCTTTTGCTTGCAAGCAATTGCTTGTTTAATGCATACCGATTCAAGCAAAAGGCTAGCACAAGCAATTGCTATTTTTTATGCATACGGCCCACTGTGTTCTAACTGGTGTCTTGCTCAAGAAATCATACGTCAGCTTCAAAATTCAGAAACTTACTCACATCAATAAATTATACTCCGCAGAAAAAGAAACAGGACACTTAAGTTTAACTTTAAGTTAAACTTTAAGTTAAAGGAAATTTAGTCCTCTACAGGCGGAATATAAATCTAAGGTGTAATCGGTCATGCATGAAATGCCATGGTCAATTAAGAATGGCAAGGTCTGTTTCAAAAATAGCAAAAACAATGGAGGACCGCACCATTCGACTGATATGATAGTAAGTTTTTGCATAAAAACTAACTGTGCGGGAAGAGTAAATTATGAAATTATTTAACCTTATTGTCATGAACAAAATCCGGTTATGAGAACATCAACATAATGGTCTGTATTTGAGGAATAAAGCTTGTCTGTTTCCCCTGTAATTGTAACCATATTTACCGAGAGAAATGACATGTTAGAGAGAGAGTACCGAAATGATTGGCTATGGGTGACAACAGGTTTTTAAGATCTTTAGACCACGGTAGAATTCTTGAGAAGACTTTATACCAAGTTTCATGCTAAAATAAGGGCACAAACTGTGGTTTTGATGAATAAACCTTTGCAATGGAATTCCCCATTTTTTTACATTTGGATGGAAAAAAAAACCTTTAACGTTCACAACTTATACTTTTTTTATTGAGATGAAAATGAAAAAAATATCACATTTGTAATAAAAGATTATGCCATGTCATGAATATAGCGTTTTAGATGTGCTTATCAACATTTATATGGTTGGATGGATGTTCCATTTTTGCTATTTTTTAAAACAGACCTTGTGGTGGTTAATTGACCATGACATGTCATACATGAATGATTTCATCTGGATTTTATTCCAATATTGAAGAAGGTCATTTTATCTTTAATTTGATGTACAATAACATATATTTTTATCGTAAATAAATATGAGATATTTTGTCTTACATAAGTGTCCTGTTTCTTTTTTTGCGGACTATATTTCGTAGTCGGGATGATAATGATATGATCAATTTTAGTTAAGCCAAAAATATAGATTATATCACTTACCTTCTTTCAATATCGAGTGATCAGGAGTCACAACAAAAATATCCAGCTAATTTGGTAAAAGAAAGGGAAGAATGATCTTGCAGTTTTGTACGAACGAGATTCCATAGGGCACAGTGATTATGCAGTTATCGCAACAGTATATTGTAGCAAAGTATGATAAATCCTTCATGCGCTTCGAACAGGGCCGCAATCACGGGCGTACATGATACAAATTTCGTTTCCAGGGGTGGGGGGGGGGGGGGGGGGGGGGGCTGAGGACTTTGCCCGAATACCATCTATTCTCACATCTATTTTCACGTGACAAGCAAGATCAAAATCTTATCACCATGTAACCGCCCCAAAACTCATATTCCCTATATGACTTTTACCAAATAATTTGACACGAGTTTTGTGTCTCAGAGTATAACATATGCTTTTGCGGTTGCCCCAATATGACATGCCCCAAATACGATGCTGATTTTGCCCGAATATGACATGCTATAATTGACCGTATATGATGATATATATGGGCCCCGTTAACAGTGGTTAATTGTAGAAAGAGATGCGATAGATTGTAAGTTACAAATAATTGTAATTCAGATTACTGTGTTCTAAATGCGCCAATCTGATTGATTCACACGTGAAAATGTTCTGACGTACAATCGATCTCAGTTTCTGCAACGGGGCCGAGTGGCCGTTTTTTTTTTATTCAGGGGGCTACAACCCCCCCCCCCCCCCCCCCTCCCAGACTCCTACAACAAAAGCCTAATATGGCCGCGATCAGAAAGGCTTACGCAGAATATTACGCGCTTCGAGTAGTTTGTACAATTGAATGGGTCAGAAAAAAGACTATGATTAGAGTTTAAATGGTGTTCAACTGACCGTCGATCTGGAGCGGAATATAAAGACTGAATTTTGGGTCTAGATTTCGTCATGCGCAGCGATTTTAGTTTCTTTTGTGCGTATGTATATACATTATATGTGTGCCGAAGAATATATGTTGGTGAGAGAGTGTATATTGACATACATCGTTTTGCACTGAGCTTTGTTGAGCGTATACAACATGGAATAGCTATAGCAATATTGACCTGGTGTAAATGTAAATATAAAAATTGTGCGCAAACATTTTGAGTGTGGTTGCGCTTTTTAAAAGTGGACAAAGGATTTAGCCCATGGATTGTCCGTCCGTCCGTCCATCCGTCCATCAATCATATTAGGCGCTATTATCATTATTATTTTATTGAGAACCATTTGACGGATCAATTTCAAACATGGATATGCGACCCAGGTCGAAAATCCAATAGACTCCAACAAGAAAATCATGTTGGTCTCTATTACCTGGCTCTGTTGGTTTTTGTGTGACCAATATAGAGAGTCCAACAGAAATCCACACAAAATCTTATGGGGCCCACATAAACCAATATACATCACCGCGGTAGAGAGTCATAGAATCTTGGGACCCATTCACAGAAACCACAGGAAGGCACATAACTCGTAGAAACAGACCATATACACACCACCAACAGAGACCATAGAATCTATGCGACCAATATAAACTGAGCTCAAAAAGAAACTTATATTTTGTCTCATGGTCATATCTTGAAAATCTGTTCACCAAAATTAACCAAAATGACACACGGGATTAATTAAACACCCTACTCCATTGACATGTCAATATCCATGAGACTATACTTTACTGACATAACAGAAAAAGGCACTGGCATGGAACCGTTACCTGTAACACATGTCACAGCTGGACATTTCGGCAACAGAGTTTAAAGAGATAGTTGAGTTTTGGTAGAGAGGGCGCTACACAAAATAATTTTTTGTGAGATAATGAAAAACTGAGTGTCAAATTTGAAAGAGCATACAATTTTAATGGCAGAATTTGCAGAATAAACTTTATTTGATCAAAATCGGTTCAGAAACAGCTGAAATATCCATAAACATAACCATCTACCTCTTTTCAACAATTTTCCAAAAGAGATTTTAGATAGTACTGTTGTTGATTATCTCTCTATCTAATCACTATTTCAACAAAACATCACATGCACAATATTTTATTTAAAATGGTTTAAACAAATTCGTTTTTAAAAGCGCCCTCTTTTGTTTAAACAGCTCTTTTTGAATGATAACAGGCTTTTTACTTAGTCGTTTGTAATTGTTTTATTCCTTTTGAGCATGGTGGAGTTATAACTATTAGTTTGTAATGTAATGGTGCAGGTTTTGGTTACTAAAATTCAGTTTGACTAAAACTGTACTCTCTCTACCAGAACTCAACTATTATATCCCTTTAAGACAGGTGAGGAAGTCAAGACAAATTGAAATGAAGGTTATGTCAGTTACCCAAACACAAAAATCAACAGTGGGTGTGTCCACCATGTGTTTGGAATCATTCAGTGCATCAGTTTGCTGCGCATGCTGTCCGCCAGGCTCTGATACAGACTTGGGGAGATCGTTCCTCTCTTCCTGTAGAGCTGCGCTGACAGGACCCACATAACCAATAGAAACAGACCAATATACACACCACCAACAGAGACCAATAAATGGGACCAATATAGTTACCAACAGGACCCACGTAGAAACAGACCAATTATACACACCAACAACAGAGACCAATATAGTTACCAACAGGACCCACATAACCAATAGAAACAGACCAATGCACACCACCAACAGAGACCAATCTATGGGACCAATATAGTTACCAACAGAAACAGACCAATACACACCACCAACAGAGACCAATAGAATCTTATGGGACCCCACAGAAACATACAGGACCCACATAACCAATAGAAACAGACCAATTATACACACCACCAACAGAGACCAATATAGTTACCAACAGGACCCACATAACCAATAGAAACAGACCAATACACACCACCAACAGAGACCAATTTATGGGACCAATATAGTTCCCAACAGGGCCCACATAACCAATAGAAACAGACCAATTATACACACCACCAACAGAGACCAATATATATGGGACCAATAGTTATAAACAGGAGCCACATAACCAATAGAAACAGACCAATACACACCACCAACAGAGACCAATATATGGGACCAATATAGTTACCAACAGGAGCCACATAACCCGTAGAAACAGACCAATACACACCACCAACATCGAGACCAATATAATCTTATGGGACCCACAGAAACCTACAGGACCCACGTAACCCGTATAGAAACAGACACATTACCAATATAGACTGACCAATATAATATAATGGGACCTATACAGAAACCAATACAAATCATGTGGGACCCATAAAAACCAAAAGATCAGCAACCATGGTGTGAGACACTGCTACAAATCGACTGTTACCAGCATTCTTTGACTCTTTTCCATATAGAACTATCCCACATCATATTACTGCAAACAAATCTACGGCAGGCCATCAGTATTCGGTGATAAAATATGAACTCAATATTCCTTTTTTCCACTAGG
>JBAMJV010007324.1:0-123062 GCA_037951105.1 Echinarachnius parma | reverse complement strand
ATGATAATAGGATTTTTGTGGGTGTGCCAAGTTTCTAGTTGAGTCTTCTCTCTTGGAGGGTTGGAAGTTTAGAGAGAGGCTTAATAACATAATAGAGGAAACTTAAGTCGAAGGATCGTAGAAAAAATATTTTCCCAGAAGAAAACAACGTTTGACTAATTAAAACTCGTTCAGAAACGGCTGATAATGATATCCCTCACATAAAGTTATTCGAATACAAGTCGCGCTGGGGTGTTGACTGCTATTCACGATTTTAACGATATGAAATGGGGTGGTTGATTTTGCTTTACATCTTTGAGAATACATTGGAATATGATTTCCCATATCTCTCTGTTGAATGTTGATTTTAGAGAAAATAAAATCACATGACAAACTTCCGAAGTAAATCATATGGGTTGCATCTTCCAAGTGTCAAAATAGCACATTATATTCGAATGAAAACAGCCACATGATTGAGACGTTGAGATATCATTTTACCTTTTTGCATGATTTAATGCAGCTGTAAAACTATAAGGCGCAAACAGTTTATAAATAAATAAATGAATACAAAATGAATTGAAGTCGAACTATTAATTGTCTTAATTAATATTTACATCGACGAAAGACACTTGGCCCTCATTCCAAATATGCATAGTCGCTTGGTCTGTGTGTGGGGTCTTGGTAGGGGTACGTGGTGTTAATTGTTAATTGTTATAACATTACAATGTAGGGACATTGCCTGTCGCCTCTCATTTTATCATATACAAGTTTATGTTGAGAGTGCTAAACTGCCAAAATCTAAAATCTTCCGGGGGCTGTGCCCCCTGAACTCCCCATTAAAGCCAAGCTCTCCGTTACTTTGGCCTACTCTGCCCATGGCTATACGTAGACCGATTTTTTGTTAATGCGGTTTTGCCGTGTGCAACTTAATGAAGTACTGAAATATTCTTCAAACTTCAGATCTTTCCATCTTGCTTTCATTTGAGATTGATATTTTGTAGATCTATTCACAGGTTTCTCGTAAATAAGTCCATTGCTAGTTGTATTCTGACAATGAATCAGCTAAACATAGCAAGTGGCCGAAATGTAGGACATTGAGGAGACGCGATCTTTGCTATTTTTTTTTCTTGGTAGCTTTTCATTCATAGAATCTAAGTTATAGCGTTGAAAATATCACATGGGGTGTCATATTGATCCCTATTTAGGTACTGACAACTTTTTTTGATGATTTGTAATAAAAAGGTGGACAGTCCCTTTAAAAGGGCCTTTGTAAAAAAGCGCACAAAAAAAACATTATTCTGTGAATGTGTACGTTGTGCTCTATTCCATTCCGTTATCTATTTCCTATATCCACTTACTTCCACCAACATAATACATTTAATTTAATCTTTATATACCACACCTGCTGTACTATTAATTTGAAATGGTTAATATGTGAAACTTGACTACTATGTAATTAACTGAAAAACCTATTTACAACAACAGGAAATAACAAACAAAAATCTTGAACCGTGAAGAGATAATCCCTATAGCAGCTCACTGGGGAAGCTAAACTGGGATACAAAATAATATATATCATAATCGATCATGAATGTTGACCTAGGCCCAGCAATGCCCAGTTGTTGCTTATCCCTAATCCCCACTGGGTTATTTTGATCACTTTGAGTCCACTGGGGGGGGGGGGGGGGGGGGGGGGGGGGGGGGGCATTTTGGCCCCCCCTCAAATCTCGGCAACGAATGGACCGATTGACTTGAAAATTGGCACATACGTAAAACGAGCAAGTAGAATGAGAATGTGAAGAAAAAAATTGGACCATTATTTTTTTAAAAAATAATTAATTAAAATTTTGAATATGCAAATTTTTAACGAATTTTGGGGGAGACAAATTGGGGATTTTTATCTAAAATCACGAGAAATTCCAGGATTTCTTCAGGTTTTCTGTAAAAATACTTTCAAAATGATGTAATTTATCATATCCATGTTTTTATGGTGATAAAATATATCACTAATTTGCATAAATTATGCAAATTAGTATTCCTGGATTTACCCACATTATGGTTCATTCTTATGTGTATTTTATTGTTTTTTGTTTGTTTGTTTGTTTGTTTTTTTAGAAGAATTTATCTCTGAAGTGTGTGAATTAAACTAATAACAAAGAAATAATCCAAATTATAAATTCAATGTAACAATTATAACAGATTTGGAGTTTACATGGCATCGGATATATGTATTACATAGAAACCTGAAAAAAAATTGCAGTTTTTTTGTGACGGTTTAAGCAATTATTCCCTCTAAAATCAGTTATACATGTCCGACCGGAGTGAATTATATATCAAACATGCGGGAGACTTGACGAGAAAAAAGTCATGAAGTTTGAACGTGAAATTCCAATCGGTCTAGATGCACGTCGGAAAAAACGACAGGGGGGCCAAAATGCATGCCCCCGCCCCCCCCCCCCCCCCCCAAGTGGGATTAGGGTTAAATTTGCCTAACACCGAATTCATATTTTTTTAAATATTACCTATCTATGTTTGTTTTACCTTTATTTTGGGTAATTACATCTTGTGAATGATTGAGTAAAGTCCACCCAATTGGTGAGCAAACATTGCCTATCTGTAGTATTACCCAACGTCCTGTGTTATTGGTTAATTCGACGAGGATATATTGTATTTTCTCATCGTTTCTCCAATATTAATCAAAATATAACACAACTCATGCAGTAGCAAAACCAGTTCGGATAATCTTACCAACTGTTGTCCCAGTTGTCATAGTTACCCAATTTCAGTATCCTATTTAATTTTGTTCAGTGATTGTTCACATTATTGGGTAAAACAATATTTTGTCATGTGTTGGGCAAATGCATGTGGCAAAAGAGATGGGAAAAAATGAGTCAAATGTTTAACCAGTGTTAATAGTTTACCCGATTTACATACCCTTTCTAACTTTGCTCAGTAATTTTCACATACTTGGGCGAACCAATAATTACCCTGTGTTGGGGCAATGTTGTGCATGTATCAAAATAGTTTGAAGCAAAAAATTGCTTAACATTTACCCTATCCCTCTACCCAGTAAAGTTATTATTTTTAAGAGTGCATTTAAAAAATTTAATCTGAGGTCCAGTTGCTGTTAGATATAAAATCATTTGCATGATAGTTTACGTTAATGAATACTATTTAAAGCACATAATTGTTGTTATAAATACGGGGACCTGGTTCGAAATTGTTATTTAAATTCAAACATCGTACAGACTTGGGGAAAAAGCAGCTCTCCTCCTTTTGCAAGCCAAATTTCAAAAGTTGCGAGGTTATTGTCTTATATGAAATATGAAAGAAAATGTAATTTTTACAGCGTGCCTGAAAAAATTAGAGCTTGAAATCTCTTTTTTCGTGGAGTTATAGACCTCAAAATAATAAGACGACTGGCAGCTTTTAATTATGCATTATACGAGTATTCACCCAGTGCGAAATTTCGCACACGGATTCCACGGAATACCACGTTGCTGCGCGTGACCCCTACGTGACCCGCGCACAGACCCCGCACTACGTGACCCGCACACAGATAAAAACAACGGCTTAAGCGAATACTAAACAAAATATCAAAATCTCGCTAAAACGGCTTGGTACGAACAGTCACGTTCACGTCACGTTCTCGTCACGTTCACGGTTCTGTACATTTTGTGAAACAGGTCACCCAAATCTACGAACAGTCACCGGTAAAGTGACCCAACAATTTGTCGTTTTCCCATGCCGGTAAAACTCGAATCGTCACGTCTACCAAAACGTGACGTGAGTGTTTAATCATTATTTGTAAAAGTGAAAGCGCTTGTTACTAAGACTAGTAATGACGTCATCCAGAATATTCTCGACGACACAACTTGTCCTTTTTGTGCGATGGAATTCCTATGGGGATTGCGTGTTTAAGGATTTTGTCGCAGCGCACACAAAATTGTATGTAAGTGATCTGATGCTTCGCGACGATATGGACGAGATTCGAGACGCGAGGCCGAGGCACAGTTTGACGACGCGGCGATCGAGTAAATTGCAGGCTAGGCGCCGGATATTTTCGATGACGATGATACACAGTGAGAATGTGAGTATAGTTTGGTATATCCATTATTCTTTTCTAGCTGTTACGAGGACTTGCCATATGCCCAAGCCCAAGGCTCGACACGGCTATGGCTGCATGAGCCATGTGCAAAGATTGCCACTGCATAGCCGGCCTACCTAGGGCCTAGACCGGCCATAATAGCATGCAAGCTAGCACTGCCACTGCACTCTGGAATTCACTGGCTGCCGTCAATAACGATAAGGCAAGATATCTAGTGCATATAATAGCCTTGATTTCGAAGTCCTGCCAGGCTTTGGGCCATAGCCGTGTCGAGCCTTGGGCTTGGGCATATGGCATGTCCTCGTAACAGCTGGAAAAGTATAATGATATACCAAACTAAACTCACATTCTCACTTTATATCATCGAAAATATCCGGCGCCTAGCCTGCAATTTACTCGATCGCCGCGTCGTCAAAACTGTGCCTCGGCCCTCGCTCTCGAATCTCGTCGATATCGTCGCGACGCATCAGATCACTATATGCGATATGCACGCACGCAATGAAACGTACCTGTGCAAGGCGCGGCGATTACGACTACCCCCCCCCCCCACCCCCCCCCCCCCCCCCGCTGACAGGATTTTATGAACCGCTAAGTCCTGGTCCTGTTGGAACCGGTCCTGGTCAAGGCTTCGAAAAAATATTACGACTAAGCCTACCCCCCCCCCCCCCCCCCCCTCGCCGCTGACAGGATTTTTTCAACTTCTTGGTCCTGGTCTAGGTTCAACATTTTGGGACTGGTCCTGGACCAACATCACATTTTTTGACAAAAACCCCCTTGAAAAAATCGTGGGTTCGCTAGTGATTTTGTTGCCCCCCCAATCAGTCCGACCACGCTACACCACTGAATTTTATTATAACAACAAAAGTAATCCAATACGTGTAAAAGTTATCTTGCTCAAACCTATTCGTTAATATTATTTCGCTATTTTTATTAAAGGGGGACTTTCATTTGTTGTTGTTTTTATTACATGTTTGTCTTTTGTGTACGTTTAATTTGCGTGTATGGGAGGGTATAAACTAGCTACCATTGTGTCTGGGTGTGCATGCATTTGTCTAGCTGTGTCATTATCATCCTTTGATAAGTGTATGCGCTTTTCCTTACACCATACACCATACCTTTAATATATAATTTTACATTTTTATTGTACATTATATATTGGTACATTCCATTGTATTAGTTTCACTAGCATTAGCTGCATCATTAGTACACTGAGTAATGGTAGCATGCAGTGGCCGCACACATGTTTTTTTTTTTTTCAAAGGGAAAGGAGAGGGGGTTATTTCGTCAGCCAAATTTCTTTGAGCGGGGGGGGGGGGGGGGGGGGGGTTAGGTGTAGATATTTGGAGTGAATTAAAAACAGCCAAAACAGTATTTTGGGGGTACACCCCCCCCCCCCCCTACCCGCCCCCATGGGTACGCCTATGAATGGTACATTTTGTTTCATTCATTTCACATAATCTATACGACATCTTCGCCCTGAACCAGCTATTTTGCCATTAGTCTCTTCTCAATGACAATTTACGTTATTTTTTAAAACGCCAGCGGCAATTTACGTGAGCTTTCGTAGATTGCATATAGCAGGTCAACAAATTGTTGGGTCACGTTACCCTACACTTCGTAGATTTGGGTGACCTGTTTCACAAAACGTACAGAACCTGAACGTGACGTGAACGTGACTGTTCGTAGATTTGGGTGACCTGTTTCACAAAAGGTACAGAACCTGAACGCTGAACGTGACGGGAACGTGACGTGAACGTGACTGTTCGTACCAAGCCCGCTAAAACCGACTAGATGTAATTGTATATTCTTCATTTCGACACCTTTTTCCGTGACATACCTTTACAAATGTCGGCTTCACAATACCTTTACAAGAACAAGTACAATATTGTTGTAATATTATGCTAAATCAGTTAAACGCCTTTATTGACCGATATATAGGTTGGTGGAGGGACGCATTCGTTTTTCATTCGTATAATCCAAATTACAGGGCTTTTCGATCTGGATTTTGCAGTGTGTGTTACATTCATCCCCATCCGTCTACTGGAAACTGTTCAGACGATTTGTAAAAGGCGGACAGTCCCTTTAAAAATGTGGGATTTTTTTCCCTTCTGAATAAGGAACCTGATGAAGGTATAGTGTTTGAATGTTACTGCATGACATAAGCCTTTTGTATACCATTTCAACAATATACAATATTTTGGGCGAATTAGTATACGTTATAAAAGTGCAACATGGACATTATTGTTTATTTCCTCAATCCAATGGGATGTAGTTTATGACTGTCAGTATTGTATATTAATTATCATCGTTTTAACGGGATCTGTCCAAAACCACAACATGTGATACGAACTCTTATGGTTCTCTCGTATACGTACACCTTGTCATACCTTGTATTCGTATATATATCAACAGTTGAAGCATGGAACAGGTTTTGGTTTTTCGAATTTCATTTCGTTCAAAAATATCTATGTTCAAGTGTATGGATTGTAATTATCCACTGGAAAGTTATAACCATGTACAAAGTCATTGCAATGAATAGGGAATATCACTTTACATAATTATTTGCTCATTACTCGGCCATACATTATCACAGCCATTCTCGTGAAATTTACACACATTACTCATCTAGTAGACATATCAGATCACAACAATCATTTAATCAACCATTCATCCTTTTTTGGACATGTCAACAAAGTTACTAGATCCGATTTTTTGAAAATAACTATGTGTTCAAATAATTTCGTAGTCGTCAGAGTCAAAACAAAAGTGCTGCAGCTGAATTTGTACAATCGCCATGTTTAGTTTTTGACCATGCTACATACTATGGTTCTGGGTGATTTGATAAGAGTAATTTTTTGTTTGTTTGTTAATTAGTTTAAACTATGTGTCATGCATCACATACCGTAACAAAGGGATCTAGTAACTTTGTTGACAAGTGCAAAAAAGTGATGAGTGACTTATAAAATGTGTATTGGTGTAATGCGATATGTCCACAAATTAATGTTATGAAAATCACGTTAATAGGATACGATGTTTTTTCGCCGAGAAATTAGCAAAAATGCAAAGTGATAGTCAGTTACCGATTGCACTTTGTACACGGCTTAAATGATTCCGTAGACAGTTTAACATCTGAGCACTTCAATCGTAAATATTTTCTGAACAAAATGGAAATTTGAAAAGCCAAAACCTGTCCCGTATTTTTAGTGTTAATATGAATATGACAAGGTATGATAGAACCAATAGAGTTCGAAGTAAGTTTTGAGGATCTGGGCAATGTTACTTAGTCCCTTCAACACACGTTGCAAACATGACGGATATCCGATATACCCTGTGTAGGTCCATCTGTCATGAATATTGTGTCTCGATCTTACGTTTTCAGAATAATGAATGAACTAAATAGATAAAAGGCTTATAAGGTTGTTTTGGATATAATGCTAATAAGATGAGAAGTGTTAAAAGATGCGAACTCACCTTCACAAAGAGCTTGGGCTAATATCGTACAGTCAATGTTTAGCAGATTGTGGGCGCCAAACAGAAGAGATACACAGTTTGTGCTACTATCGGCGACTGGAGCAATGTTCCACCAGCCTGTGTGGATAGAAACACAATATTTGCCATTATCATTTCCTATAATACCATACTTTGCATTATGCATGTAACTACAAATGTTATCAAATACACCATTTCTTTTGTATATATCTATATTAATGCAATGACTTTTTGTTATAGAGCATGAGATTGGCCACGGCCGCATCAGACAAATGCTCAAATGGTGATACCAGCGGACAAAACTATTTTCCAAGTACGTGTTTTTGTCTAGCTCGCGCTATACAGGGTGGCCACCAAAAAACGGAACGGGGCACTTTCCAGAATAAAGTAACAAACTGATTAGGTCCATCAGAAAGGGTGTCCTTTTTCCAATGAAAATCGATACCAAGAACAGTCATGTTGGTCGTGTAGTTTTTGTTATTGGGTGCTGTGAGTAACACCATGTCAGGTTCCCATTTTTAATTTTTGTTTTACCAAGTCAGTGCCTGATAAATCGCACTTACTGCTCGTCATATCATCACACAACCATACCTATTCTCTTGGCATACAGCTGATGTACACTAACAATAGCGCGCGTATTGCTCGTTGTTAAATGCTATGACGGGCATTTATCAGACACTGACTTGGTTAAAATTGACAAAAATGGGAGCCTGACATGGTTTCACTCAGAGCGCCCTAAAACAAAAACTACACGCCCAAAATTACTGTTCTTGGTATCGTTTTTCATTGGAAAAAATACCCTATCCGATGAACATAATTATTTTGGTACTTTATTTTGGGAAGTGCCCCGTTCCGTTTTTGTTGGCCACCCTGTAAAGATGATTAACCCGAATGCATTTTTATTTATATAATAGTATACAAATAATGAATGTTTATGAGTGGAATGATACGAATATTTGCATGAGGTGATAGATTGAATGTTACATTCAACGAGGCTAAGCCGAGTTGAATGGAACATTGCATCTTTCACCGAATGAATATATTCGTACCATTGCACGAATGGAAAAAAAGTTCATTATTTGTTTTATATGACATCTACTTTATTTGCTTCTTCGTGTTATAAGAATCCGCACTGTCGATTAAATCGTCCAAATCGGCATCCGTCAGCAAAACAATAAGAAAAATAATATCCGCAAGCAATACTTGAATAGTGGGTTTTCACTGGATCATTAGAAAATCAAACATCAACACTTCACAGGGTTCTTCGGTATTTCGAACTTAAAGTATTTCTTTTTGTTTTTCTTAGTTTCGATTGCATGGTATGATTTTTATTAATTATTTGTAATTTAATTTAAAAATATACATATAATGTTCATTGTAACGCAAGGAAAACTCATTTGTATACAATCCTTTGATATACTTTGTGAAAAGTTGATTGTAATTTGTTTACTGAAAATGATTTGTATTTTTCTTGTTGAAAGTGGAAAATAAACCTGAAACTTGAAACTTAAAACTATTATTGGCTCGATTTGTATGACATTCAAGGTTGACTGATTGTTATCATAATTACCATTACTAAGCTGCGTCCCGTCATTACAGTCAAATGTTCCTTCTACCGTGCCATCCGTACAGCCGACCCACAAGTAAAAAGGAGGCAATACGACTGTACCACCGACATACGCTGCGTTACCGTCAACTGCTATCCTCTCAGTATTGTCATTGGGAACGAACACTTTGCCTCCTATCCCTGCACACGATGTGACCGCATCAGCATACGTCACCTGGGCAGTGGTCTGAAACTGGTAGCATCCTGATCCTATGCTCACCCATCCACCTGCAGGACACGCAGCGTCTTGATATTTGAAGAAAAAACAAACATGCAAACACCAACAAATAATTATGTATAAGCTGTTACGCATTTTCTTTTCTAGAATGACTGTTGTTCCTCACAACGGAAATAGGACTAGTAATTTTCATTTTATTTTTGTCCAGGTGTAAAACAATTTGAGCAAAGATATTCACAATCCTTTAAACCTAGTTTGATATTTGAAATTACTTTTTGAGCCAATTCCTCTCTAAAGAAGGACAAACTGATAACCATGGGTACTTATACTTGCGCTTAGGAACCCTACATTAAGCGCTATGCAAATGCAAGCTATTGCAGTTATTATTGAATTTAAATTTGTGTGAAAATTTGAGTTTCAGTAAAATTATTTACTTTCTGTGTGGAATTACATGTATATCAAGTTCTTCGGGTTTTCGGTTACCATATCAGTTAATGTAGTAACATTTAGTACGACAGTGTTCGCAAATGATAAATGGGGAAAAGTTATAAAATCTGGTGAAGATCGAATATGAAAGCTGTAAACATTATATGAGGCGGTACAAAGAAAATATAGAGCCTCATGCTTCTTTATTTTTGGTAAATGGTTTTTAACATGTTTAATACATTATTTGTATATAATTAATATTATTACTATGATCATTATTATTATTATTATTGTTATTATTATTATGATTATCTTCATTTTTTTTTGTTGCTACACCACTGCTTCATTTACACAGCTAACTTCCACGATTGGTCATACTTATTCCACAAACAAATATTACTCCGAATCGTTTCAAATCGATACATATTATATAATTGTCGTGACAACAAATTGGCAAAACGTCCATGCCCCCAAGAAGAGCACTTAAAGGAACTACAGCGTCTAGATGGCCTAATTTTCACAATTAGGCTCTCTATAATCATTTTTCCTCAAGCAAAAGAATTTGGCAGTCATTTCCCATGAAATCGATCAATTTTGGGGTAATTAGTAAATATCTAATTGTCCTGGGAACGCCAAAATCGATTATGCTGCCCTCTATTGGTGTGACGTCATCTACAGCACGTCGCCCCATAATTCTCTGTACACGACGCCTCTCTCAATTATGTAGATGACGTAAGCCATCAATTGTCAACATATGTGTCAATCACGCTGCTGATTTTGGACCCTAAATATGGGCGGGGCGTAAACTGGCTGCTAAGTGAAATTTGGCATCAGAACATTAACCTAAAATCACTACTGTGTTTATTTTCATGGAAATTTTTTCTGCAGACCTAGTTTACAAGTCATCAACTGTGGAATAAGTGCCAAAATACATTGTTCTTTATTTCTGAATCATTCATGAAAATGACATTGTGTATACCCACCACATGTTCGACACACTGCAAGAGCAATCAAGAAGAAGAGGTACCGCTCAGTAAGACGGAGACGGGTGAATGGTGTAGGTTGCTGCATCATCGTAGCCATGGTGGTCGATAATCGACTAAAAAGAGAGAAACAAAACAAAAGTTATGCACCTATCCGAACACAAGAGCAACCAAGAGAGAGAGTGGAGCCCCTCTGTAAAACGTAGATCTATATGTGCAGCGTGTAGGGTGCAGCTGCATCATCGTTGTCGTGGTTGCCGATTATCGGCTAAAAAAAAGAGAGAAGCAAATCTTTTCCTAACCACTAGTAACTTGTAAGTTATCCAGTAAGACGTAGACAGGTGAATGGTGCAGGGTGCTGCATTATCGTATACATCATCTTCATTGTTGTCAATATAGTCGACTAAAAAGAGTAAAGTAAACTCAAATGATAAAGTACAATGGTGTTAGATAGGTTGTTGGATCATCGCAGTTATGGAGGTCGAGAGAAAAAATAAGACGACAAGAAAAAGAGACTCACCGCAACCAAGAGAAAAACAATGGGGGGGGGGGGGGGGGGGGGGGGGGTTGAGAGAGGGAGGTGGAGGTATGCATCTTTTCGAACACAAGTCCGAGTAGTCCGAGTAGTCCGAGTGTCTGTAAATCACTAAATATGGCTCAGAATATGCTGATTTTGTGCAAGAATATTTTCTATGACTTTATTTACAGGTTTTCAACATTAATAATTGCGACAGCCAAATTTTCCTTATGTATTTCTTTGTTTTTGGAATTTCTTATGTACTTGTTTGTTTTTTCGACTTTTTTTTTTTCTTTTTTCAATGGAATAAATCATTATCCAACAGTTTTTATCCCAAAATGTAATAATTGAAGTGGTAAGAATACAGATTTGTATGTATTCTAGGTAAAAAGCCATTTTCATAGCATTTGTACATAAGTCATAAATTGATAAATTTTCGGGCCGACGTTCACTTACAAAAGGTCATGTAGCTTCGGAACGGTATACCCGGTTGTCGCAAATTTTGTCTCAAAAGTTGCGCAAGACTTCAATAAAAAAGGGGGGATTTGTTTGCCTAAATTTGCATGCTTATTAGAAATAATAATGTTGCTACCAGAAATCAACTGTACATCAGGGCTTGAATTGTTCCAGAGACACCCCCCAGACACCCTAAAGTGGCAAACTAAATGTGTGGTGGGTGGGGTGGGTGTTGCACGAACTCCTTATTATTCAGACCTCTTCTGAAAATTGACTGTATAACGGTGGTCAATATTCGAATAAAACGAGAAAAGTCAAACAGAATGTATGAATATTTAAGAACACCAAGAGTAACTAACATGACTAAGACATGTAAAGGAAATAGCTGTCCCTCTTACAGGGACAGGTGAATCATGTAGGGTGCTGCATCATCGGAGTCATGCATGGTGGTCGATGATCGGCTTAATAACAAAGTAAAGGCAAAACACAAGCCAGCATCATTAAACATGAAGAGGTGTCAGTTCCTTATTAACATAGACAGGTGTATGGTGTAGGGTGCTGTATCATCGCAGTCATGGTGTTCGATAATCGGCTTAATAACAAAGTAAAGCAACACACAGACACGCATCATTTAGAAAACAAGAGCAAGGTGAAGAGGTGTCCCGTAATAACATAGACATGTGAATGATGTACGGTGCTATATCATAGTAGCCATTGTGGTCGATAATCGGCTAAAAAGAGTGAAGCAAAACAAAATGGACAGGGCCCCGTTGCAGAAAGAGATAAAATCGATCGTAAGTTACGATTGATCGTAAGTCAGAAAATGTACGCGTTTCAACCAATCAGATTTGCGCATCTAGAACACGTGATATGACTTACGCTTAATTGTAACTTACGATCGATTTTTATCTCTTTCTGCAACGGGGCCCAGATCTTTTAGAACTCAATGATTTGTACCTAATTATTCATTATTCCAATGTCTAATTTGGACTAGGATAGGCCTTATGATGGTGGCTATTATAGCGTAATAACCCTTTCTTTAAACAGTTTAGATTTTAGTACCATCTGTGCATCTAATAATTACTATTCATATCAAGAAAGACAAACAAATTTTCGTTACAGCTATCTGGGTTTCGCTAAGTCACCTGTTTCAATTAAAGGGATCTAGTAAAATTGTCAAAATCCACAAAACTAGTCTAGAATAATTATAAAGGTTCTTTTATACCGTGTTGTATTAATACTACTACTAGAAGCATGGAACAGATTTTTTTCTTTCTTTTCGTAAAAAGGATATTAATGATTGAAGTATTCGGATTTTTACTTATTCACTTTATTCAGTTTAACTGTGTACAACGTCAGTGCAATGAGTTAGCAAAATGAATACCACTTTGCATGTTCGCTCATTACTTGGCCAAATACATTTAACATGACATTTTCACAGATTACTTAGAGGACATAATTATCAGATCACAAAAATAAACATTTTATCAACCATTCACCGCTTTTTGCACATGTTAGCAGAGCTACGAGATCCCCCTTTTTTTTTTAAAGGGAACTGTAATTTTGTCATAAACGACCGATATCATTTTGATTGTTTCTTTCTCTAAGCAATACAACCCAGATTTGTTTCCAGATTCGTTCCCATTATTGAATATCACTTTGCATTTTTTGCTCATTACTCGGCCATGTAATGTCTGTTTAACTTTATATTTTCACACAACACCCAATGGACATATCAGACAACAACGATATATATTGTATCAACCACTCATCATTTTTTTCCCCACATGTCAACAAACTTAGTAGATCCCTTTATACTTACAGCATAATCGGGCAAAACACAAGAAAACTATGGCTCTTTGATGATGTCAATGTATCTATGTGGGGAACTCATAATAATATACATTTTATAGGTACCAAATGTATTTTACAATCCGGAATCAAGGATGGAATATTCTGTGACAAATTTGACGTATTGTCTACATTGACGTATATCACACCACATATCACGTGATTAAAGCCGGTAAATGTGTCAATCAGTACTTGTTCCTTTGTATAGTTGTTTATTTTTACTTGAGGTTTTGGCTTCCTTTAATGATGTTTTCATAATCGATTATCAAGTGTATTAATCAAAACACTAATTGGTTTCATCCATTTTAGAGTATTGTGCATGTGATGTTTTGTTGAAATAGTGATTAGATATAGAGATAATCAACAACTATTTAAACACTTCTTTGGACATTTTTTGAAAAGAGGAAGCATTTAAAAAAGATTAACAGCTAGTTCAAAATTATCGAATAATTGTGGGGCCCCACGATTATTACATGGCTATGTTTATGGATATAGCAGCCATTTCTGAACCGATTTCGATCAAATAAAGTTTATTCTGTCATTTAAATGGTATGCTCTTTCGAATTCCACACTCAGTTTTTCATTATCTCACAAAAACGTATTTTGTCTAGCGCCCTCTATACCAAAACTCAGCCATCCCTTTAATTTGTCAACTACATGTACATAGAAAAAAAATGTCCCATCTTTTAAAAGTTGTCTTGTTTGAAGTATGAACATTTAATCATGGGTTTTATGATATGTCTTGGTAGAGCTATCCTCCACGCATATTTCGGTACCCTTCTCATTTGAATCTCTGCATGCATGACTGAACACAAGACAATCTTTACTAGACTGCAAAAACTCACTTGCGCCAAGTGGATGGATGAGGAATAAAGAGTGTTTTGAACAAAGACAGTCAGACAGACAGCAACACAGAAACACACACACACACACACACACACACACACACACACACACACACACACACACACACACACACACACACACACACACACACACACACCCACACACACACACACACACACACACACACACACACACACACACACACACACACACACACACACACACACACGCGCACACACCCACACACAAACGCACAGTAGAAATTGTTTCATAATGCAGTGTTAACATTTCCCCTTTTCTGATTAAGCATTGATTTTTAACAAGATCGCTGAATGTTTAAGTGGCAATTCCCCGACAATCTTTCCCCTAACACATTCACCACCACCACCACCATCATCATCAAGTGCACATAAATCCAATTTGCTATCTCAATATGAAGGTACAATAACAATACAAATGTATCTCATTTATGTATCTTGTTGGTTTACAATGGCAATTTACAATGGATATCTGTGATCCTGTTGTACTTGCCTGATTTGGCAGCGAGTTAATTATTTTGAGCCCTGTTTGAGTAGGACAAGTACTGGAATTATGGTTCGTCCTCCGTTCACCCCGCAACAGAGATAATGTTTGGTCATAAGTATGCAAGAACTCAGAGTGTAACATAAGTTTAGCAAGGGTTATGCCACCGTTATCCCAATGTTCGGTGTCCCGGCAGTAAAAGTTATAAATTCGTTCACAATTTGTTTCATTCCTCACCCAGCCAATTGGCGCAAGTGTGATTTTGCAGTTTTGTAAAGATTGTCTGATGTTCAGTCATGCGTGCAGAGATTCAAATGAAAAGGGTACCAAAATATGCGGAGAGGATAACTCTACCAAGACATAAACAAACCCATGATTAAATGTTCATATTTCAAACAAGACAACTTTTAAAAGATGGGACATTTTTTCGGACTCACTCTGTATAACGATCTTGAAATATTCATCGACCGGGCCGCGTTGAGGTTGCGAAAACGCTATCGCCGCGAGTCGTGCATGGCCTTCGATGATTTTCTGCTTTCCCCCCACACAGTCTAGCAGAATATAAGTGTTTCCAAGGGAACGGCACAACCAACACAACTACAGGAGTTCGAAGCCCATGTACATGTATGATGAGTACAAATCACTATCATTGTCTTGGTTGCCAAGCTCGCATTTTTGCGAGTTACAATACACAAAAATGCCATAGAGCACTAAAATCAATGGCACTTTATTAAAGGAATATTTCAAGGGATAGAAACAATAAAAATATCCATAAATATATCCGGCCATTGGAATAAATGCTAGGGACCAACTTTTATTCATTAAAGTGATAACAGTTGGCCCCCAACTAATATTCAAATCGGATATATTTATGGATATTTCAGCTGTTTCTATCACTTGAACGATGTTAAATAAATTGTATTTAAGAAAATATTTTCAAATCCTAGACGTTGTGAGAACTTACCAAAACAGTTCAATTTGTTTTTAATGATTTCTTTATTGACAAATAATTTTTACCAAACATCACATTAACATACTATTTTGATAAAAAAAGCTTGAGATGTCTGGAGGCTTGCTTCTTGTGTTAATGACTGCTTTTTTAATACAAAAACAGCCCTGTAACTTCAAGCGTCATTACATTGTAACTGTTAGTTTTGAACGGTAACTTTCAAGTTTTAGTAACTAAAATTCTATTTGACCCGAAGTGTATTATTTCTTTGACATGTTAAATAACAGTATCGGGTACGCAAATAACGCCGTTATTCCCGGCCATATGCTGTGACAGATTATCATAACTATCTTAATAAAAAGAGTTGGACAAAACTGCCTTGATATCGACCATTTGAAAAAAATAAAACGTTTGAAAAAAGAGGATACCCCCCCCCCCCCCCCCACCTTCAAATCATTCCGATTATATGCACAGCGCGTGTAAAAGCTATGCTGCAGCTTCGCCGCACATGAACTCGAGGGTGTATATTATACAGGTACATAATATAGACGGCGAAAATGTGCAAACAAGTTGTGGACTGTTGGCCCTAAAAATGGCGCGCATTAAACTTTCAGCTTATATATTTCTGGATCATCATATATGCGATATTAAGGTACACATTTTACCATATAAACGCTCTTGTATATACGTACGTTATGTTAGTGTGAAAGCGATTGGTCTGCTTGCATGACTGCGATCGCACTATAAACATATAAACCCTCTTTTATTTCAACAATATTGATCTATAAATAGTATGGCAAAAATAGATTTTAATACGTAACTTGCATAATGTGCTTTTTAATAAACATTGTTAAAATCCACAGAACTTAGAACTCTAGCCATTCTCACATACCTCGTTTGATTCGTATTACCAATACAATCAGGGAACCGTTGTGGGTTAAACAAAATATATATAATTATGATTCAAGTGTTCGTATTTGAAATTATCCACTGGATAGTTCTATTTGTGTATAAATTCAGGCAATGAGTTAGTGAATATCACTTTGCATTTTTGCTCATTGCTCGGTCATATGACACTCATTTACCACTGAATGTTACTTCATCACTCAGTGGACATATCAGATTACGGAAATACAGATGGTATCAACCCTTCTTCAGTTTGCGCACAAGTCAGCACAGTTTACTAGATTCTTTTTAAATGTTTTGGTGGTAGAAATTGGCATTAATTACGGATGAAATCTCTAAAATAATACATTTCAGAAACGAATTTCAGAAACCTTAGAGCAAATGTTTGATGAGATTTGGATAATCCAATCAAGAATTATGATTTTTTATAAAGCTTTGATTAGTGGTAGAAATTTGCATTAATAACTTACGGAAATTATTTCCCTGAAGGCAAATATGCACTTATCTTAAAAAGGGCGTCTAATATGTCCGCTGTTCTCTCTAACATGGTCATAAGTTAGGCATGAAAATATACCGTATATAGTAACCAAAGTAATGATAGACATTGAGAATAAAGTAATAAATATAAATACGTAAATAGTGAAATTCTAATATTAGACAATTTGATATACACAAAACAAGCATTGAAGGTGGCCGTAGTGTTCTTCTCTGTAAATATCAATCAACTCTATAAATATGATCTCCGGATAGCAGGGCTAGTATTTTAATAACAATCTACGTCACTAAGTAATATTTAAGTCAAATGTGTATTCTTAATTGCGCGTTTACTTTCACTTGTTTAATAATTAATCGCTATTAAACATGTATTTATTAACCGAGTGGACGGGGGTTAACAACCCAGTGTGGCACAGTGTGAACACACTGTATTTCAAAGTGGTGAAAATGAGGTACAAATTCCTCAACATGGCCCCGTTGCAGAAAGAGATACAATCGATTGTAAGTCACGATTGATCGTAGGTCAGAAAATTTACGCGTTTTAACCAATCAGATTTGCGCATCTAAAACACGTGATCTGACTTGCGATTAATTGCAACTTACAATCGATATCTCTTTCTGCAACGGGGCCCTGACTTGAGATATCCAAGAACGATGACAACATTGCAAAAACCTCCGTTCAAAGTCAGTGGGAGGATTGTGGTTTCACAGATATTTAGCATGATTATCGCTCATGCACCGCAAGTCGTGCATGACCTTCGATGATTTTCTGCTTTCCCCCAACACAGTCTAGCAGAATACAAGTGTTTCCAAGGGAACGGCACAACCAACACAACTACAGGAGTTCGAAGCCCATGTAGATGTATGATGAGTACAAATCACTATCATTGTATTGGTTGCCAAGCTCGCATTTTTGCGAGTTACAATACACAAAAATGCCATAGAGCACTAAAATCAATGGCACTTTATTAAAGGGATATTTCAAGGGATAGAAACAATTAAAATATCAATAAATATATCCGGCCATTGGAATACATGCTAGGGACCAACTTTTAATCATTCAAGTGATAAAAGTTGGTCTCCAAAAAATATTCAAATCGGATATATTTATGGATATTTAAGCTGTTTCTATCACTTGAACATTTGAACGATGTAAATCCTAGACGTTGTGAGAACGTACAAAAACAGTTCATTTTTTTTAATGATTTCTTTATTGACAAATAATTTTAACCAAACATCACATTAACATACTATTTTGATAACAAAAAGCTTGAGGTGTCTGGAGGCTTGCTTCTTGTGTTAAAGGGCAATGAAATCCGGACAAATTGTTGCATGCACTATAAGACACTAAATATGATGAATAGTCCCTGAAAATATGAGCACAATCGGTCAAGAAATAAGAAAACTATGGCTCTTTGAAAATAGCCATTTATTTCTACGAGTGACTCAAATTGGCAACACACACTGGCAAAGTTGTGGACTACTCTCCATATGTTTTGTACACAACATTTCAATTTTGTTCAATTATCTCAAAATATATGTTTACTCTTCGTTTGAGCTCAACATATGTTTTGTAGAATACATTTATACACAACATATCATGATTTGGGGGAATGGAAAAGTGTGACTATGAAGAAAACTGTAAAAATGTGAATATTTGTGTACAAAACATATGGGGAGTAGTCCACAAACTTATCAGAGTGCGTTGCCAATTTGAGTTCCGCATAGTAATAAATGGACATCTTCAAAGAGCCATAGTTTTCTTGTTTCTTGCCCGATTATGCTCTAACTTTCAGAGATTATTCCTCCTAATCTCTTCAAGTATATGAAAGCAACCATTTGAATGGGTTTCATTGTCCTTTAATGACTGCTTTTTTAATACAAAGCAGCCCTGTAACTTAACCGTTTATATAATATTTCTACTATTCAAGCATCATTACATTGTAGCTGTAAGTTTTGAACGGTAACCTTCAAGTTTTAGTTGACTTACTTTGACTTAAGCCGTCCATACCATCGCTGGGATGTATAATGGCTTCTGCTTCACAATGGCTTGCCACATCTTCCTATCTCCTGTCATTCTGGTGGCTTTAGTCAGGGAGTCAATTTGTCTGTTGTTACAGTCTGCCCTGACACAGTCCATCCATCTCTTAGGTGGTCTTCCCCTTGGGCGTTTGCCATGTACATTTCCGTTGAGAAGGATGTGGGGGTATCTTTTTGGATTCATTCTGCTGATATGACCAAAGTATCTCAGTCTTTTTGTGGCAACCCTGTTGATGATGGTTTCTTCCAAGTTCAGTTGTGTTCGTATTTGTGTGTTTCTCATCCTGTCGAGTCTGGTCACACCAATGATTCGCCTGAGGCATGCCATCTCAAAGGTGTGAAGTCTGTTCTCATCGACCTTCTTTAGTGTCCATGTTTCTGCACCATATAACAGGATCGCCAACACCAGGACTTTGTATAGTTCTACTTTTGTTGAGCTGCGTATATCTTTTGATGCCCAGATTTTGTTGAGTGCTTGGAATGCTCCTATTGCTTTTCCAATGCGGTGCTGTACCTCTTCCGAGCACGATCCTGTCTGGCTAATTGTTCCTCCCAGGTAAGTGAACTTTTCTGCCTGTTTGAGTTGTTCTCCTCCAATGTTTATATAAAGTAGTTGAGGCCGTTTACTTATTGCTTGTACTTCTGTTTTGGAAATGTTTATTTTCAGTCCAAAGTTTGTGCTGCTTTGATGTACTAGGTCAACTAATGTTTGAAGATCTCTATCGTTGTCAGCTATAAGGACAATATCGTCAGCAAATCTCAGGTTGTTAATCAGCTGCCCCTGTACTTTTACGCCGATCGTGGTGTCGTGTATTGCATAGAGCATCACAGCTTCGAGTAGGATGTTAAAAAGTTGTGGGGACAGGACACATCCTTGGCGTACACCAACTGTGGTTTTAAACCAGTCGGTCAGTTCACCATTCACTCTGACTGCGCTGTTTGATTGTTGGTAGAGTGCTTGTAGTAGGTTTATGTATTTAGAAGGAAATCCGAAGAACTTCATCGCTTTCCATAGACCTTCCTGCCAGACTGAGTCAAATGCCTTTTCGTAATCAATGTAGCAGCATAGGAGACTCTGATTTCTTTCAATGCGCTTTTCCATCAGTTGTCTCAAAGTGAACAGTTGGTCCATGGTGGAGCGTCCTGGACGGAATCCAGCTTGTGCTTCGGACAGCACTTCCTCTGTTTTCTTCATAATCCTTTGCTGGAGGATAATACTGAACACTTTCCCTGCATGGCTAAGCAAGCTTATACCCCGGTAGTTTCCACAATTGAGTTTGTCTTTTTTCTTGTATATTGGAGTTATTATGGCTTTTCCCCAGTCAGCCGGAAAGGATTCTTCCTGCCATATTTTGTTGCACAAAGTGTGGAGTATGGTGATACTTGTTGATCCAGCCGCTTTGAGTTCCTCTCCTGTGATGCTGTCAACTCCAGGTGCTTTCCCTTCTGTGAGTTTCCGGACAGCATATTCGACTTCGTCTCGCAGAATGTCTGGGACTGGATCGAGGCTAGCCATCTGTGGTATGTTGGTAGCTTCTTCATTTGTTGGGTTCTGGTTGTTGTACAGTTCTTCAAAGCTTTCTTTCCATCTCTCTTTAACGTCTTTTATCTCGGTTAGAATTTCTCCATCTTTACTTTTCACTGCCTGCATTCTAATGGTGGATTTCTTGGTGATTTGTTTAATTGTTGTGTAGACTTCCTTGGATTTGGTAGCCTGGTGTGAGGTTTCCACTTTTTTACATAAATCTCGTATCCATTTATCCTTGCAGCCTTTAGTTTTTCTTCGTATTTCTCTGCTAAGGAAGTTGTATCTTGGTCTTTTGTTTGGGTCGCTTTGTTTATCTTGTTTAGCTTTCTTTCTCTCATCACTCAGTCGGAGAACTTCCTCACTTATCCAGGGTTCTTGTTGTTTGGTCTTTTTGTATCCCAGTACTTCCTTTGAGGTTTCATTGAAGGCCGTTTTTACTTCTTTCCATAGGCTCTCCACGTCTGTGTCATCTTCTCCTAGCAGAGGGCCAAACTCTCCACCTATTTCAATTTCATAGTCTGCTCTGGTTTTTGGGTCTTTTAGTCTAAAGACGTCATACCTCTTCAGGTACTGTGGTTTTGGTTTCGCCTTGAGTTTGAGACGTAGGTTGGTTATAATTAGCTGGTGGTCCGATCCTACATCAGCACTTGGAAAGCTTCTAGCGTTACTAATCGAGTTTTTCCACTTTTTGTTGATCATAATGAAATCGATTTTATTATGAGTGTTTTGGTCTGGTGATTCCCATGTCCACTGGCGGCTTCCTTTGCTTTGTTTATATAGCGTGTTAGTGATGATCAGGTCATTTGCTGCACATAAATTAAGAAGCTTTTCTCCCCTGGGATTGGCCTCCCCAAGTCCATAATGACCTATGACCTGGTTTTAGTTACTAACATTCTATTTGACCCGAAGTGTACTATTTTTTTGACATGTTGAATATGTTAAATAACGGTATCGGGTACGCAAATAACGCCGTTATTACCGGCCATATGCTGTGACAGATTATCATAACTATCTTAATGAAAAGAGTTGGACAAAACTGCCGTGATATTGACCATTTGAGAAAGAAAAAAAAAGTTTGAAAAAAGAAGATAACCCCCCCCCCCCCCCCCCCCCCCCCCATTCAAATCATTCGGATTATATGCAGAGCGAGTGTAAAAGCTATGCAGCTTCGCCACACATGAACTCGAGGGTGTACATAATATAGCCGGCGAAAATGGGCAAACAAGTTGTGGACTGTTGGCCCTAAAAATGGCGCGCATTAAACTTTCAGCTTACCAGTATATATTTCTGGATCATATAAGATACTCATTTTACCATATAAACTCTCTTTTATATACGTAGGTTATGTTAGTGTGAAAGCGATTGGTCTGCTTTCATGACTGCGATCGCACTATAAACATATAAACCCTCTTTTATTTCAACAATATTGATCTATAAATAGTATGGCAAAAATAGATTTTAATACGTAACTTGCATAATGTGCTTTTTAATAAACATTGTTAAAATCCACAGAACTTAGAACTCTAGCCATTCTCACATACCTCGTTTGATTCGTATTACCAATACAATCAGGGAACCGTTGTGGGTTAAACAAAATATATATAATTATGATTCAAGTGTTCGTATTTGAAAATATCCACTAGATAGTTCTATTTGTGTATAAATTCAGGCAATGAGTTAGTGAATATCACTTTGCATTTTTGCTCATTACTCGGTCATATGACACTCATTTACCATTGAATGTTACTTCATCACTCAGTGGACATATCAGATTACGGAAATACAGATGGTTACTCTTCTTCAGTTTGCGCAGAAGTCAGCAAAGTTCACTAGATCCTTTCAAATGTTTTGGTGGTATTAATTACGGACGAAATCTCTAAAATAATACATTTCAGAAACGAATTTCAGAAACCTTTGAGCAAAAGTTTGATGAGATTTTGATAATCCAATCAAGAATTATGATTTTTGTTAAAGCTTTGATTAGTGGTAGAAATTTGCATTAATAACGTACGAAACCTCTACGGAAATTGTTTCCCTGAAGGCATTATGCACTTATCTTAAAAAGGGCGTCTAATATGTCCGCTGTTCTCTCTAACATGGTCATAAGTTAGGCATGAAAATATAGTAACCAAAGTAATGATAGACATTGAGAATAAAGTAATAAATATAAATACGTAAATAGTGAAATTCTAATATTAGACAATTTGATGTACACAAAACAAGCATTGAAGGTGGCCGTAGTGTTTTTCTCTGTAAATATCAATCAACTCTATAAATATGATCTCCGGATAGCAGGGCTAGTATTTTAATAACAATCTACGTCACTAAGTAATATTTAAGTCAAATGTGTATTCTTAATTGCGCGTTTACTTTCACTTGTTTAATAATTAATCGCTATTAAACATGTATTTGATACCGAGTGGACGGGGTTAACTGCGCCATTTTAAGGGGACTACAATGGCAGTTCCCTACCGGAAGGAACCCAGTGTGGCACAGTGTGAACATACTGTATTTCAAAGTGGTAAAAATGAGGTACACATGACGTGATTATCACGTTAGCCGTGATGACTACCATCGTGGAAATCAATTCTATCATTTTCCTACCTCGATCGACTGTCAACAAAATCACGCTGTGTTTACTTCCCCTCAAGGCTATATAGCGATAAGAAAGTGCTATCCCTGATAAAAAAATCTACTGTATGCACGCTCGAGTGTCAAATCTAAGCACCTCACTTCAGCCCTTTAGATGAGGTTTTTGGCTAACGTGGATTGGATATAATGAATTTCTCAACTGGTCTGACTAGCGATATCCAAGAACGATGAAAACATTGCAAAAACCTCCGTTCAAAGTCAGTGGGAGGATTGTGGTTTCACAGATTTCGGCAAATTGCCGAAAGTAAAAAGGGCGACAAAGCAAACCAAACCAAATTTTCGCGGCAATACATCAAATGCCCGGCCTTCTTAGGGTTAAGTTAATATTGGGGGGAACTTCCTCTGTATTAAGTGACTGTTAAAACTCACATATTATGCTTGACGACCTCCTACCCAAAATCTTCTTCCCAGTCAGGTTTCCAACTCAGCTTCTCGATACGTCCTGCTGGTCTTCAGATTCACTCACCTTTTCTGTTGTTTTTTAATGGAATCAAATTCATACGAAGATGACACGATCTTTAACTAGGAAGGTTGGTTTAAACAACTTTTGTCTTGCTCAAGAGCTTCAGATTGGTCTCATTTGCAGCACTTCATGTGTCAAGATGACACAATGTTTCACCCGAAAGGCTAATTTAAAAGCATTTGAACCGCTCTGCAGAGTGGTTCTCCCTTTGCAGCATGTTATGAAATAAACGACTGAACGAAGAAGTCACGAAGTTTTACCCAGATGCCCGGAATTAGGTTGGTTTAAAACCCTCTTTGCGCTCTTCGGATTGGCTCTCCTTCCCCGGCCCCTTTCCAGCACTTCATGAAATGAGTTATTAGGCAACACAAAGTTCGTAGCTAAGTTTGTTTAATAACCTTTTGTTTTGCACAACCGACCTTTAAAACCCTGTTTGTGATCTTCGGATTGGCCCTCCTTTTAACACATGTTTAATACGGGTTCCTTTCCAGCACCTCATGAAATGAGTTGTTAGGAAACACAAAGTTTCATCTGGTAACTATAGGCTGGTTTAAAAACCTGTTTTGCTCTACCAACCTTGACTGTAACCAAGTAATCGTCATACATTATCGACTACATACATCGACATTATGTAGCAGAATCCGATGACACTACGCCAATTAATTAACACGATTCGGTGATTCAATGCGTAGATGCGTATGTATTTATTATTTTTTGTAATACTCCATGGAATATTGAATTATTTATACTATAGAGTTGGATTGAATCGCTTGATCATCGCTTCTTTCCCTTGCTTCCTTTTCCGAGTGAGAGAGAGAGAATGAGTGATGTGCGAATTGAAATGTCATGTAATTTGATTGATTAGAAATGTTTGTCCAGACGATAATGGCGTGACAACGCAGATATTCATAATACTACTACATCGCTTAGAAACCTTGAATTAGGCACAATATAAATGTAATATATTATTATAATTTATTGAATATAATTTGTCCGACCACGCAAAACTGTTTTTTTCAATGATGGGTTATAATATCGTTAAATGTATTACTTGATAATATCGTAATTAGACATATCGAAATCTCATTTTATCACGGTTATACATCTCCTTTGTTATTATTGTTATATAAAGGCAAACAGTCAAAGAGAACATCGAAACCATGGTAACAATAATCATCTATATACATGTAGTATAGTCAAGAATATAAGATTCACTGCCTTTGATGCATGCAAATGCATGTTGACTTCTGTTTATCTGTATAATAAATATATAAACTAATTAAACTTTTCTCATCAATTCAAGTTTGGGCTAAAAAGATATACATTGATAGAAACAGGTTAAACAGTTTCACACCCGTGACATTTCACTAGCCCATTGATGGTAATCACAGTCTAATTGTTTCTTTTCATTATCCATCACTCCCTCTAATTATCAGGAAAAAAGAGTGGATTGACATATTTCAGTTGTAGTATAACCAGTCACCAGTAATATGATGTCCTGGGTGATCCAAGACATTATATTACTGGGGCTTGTTGCAAGAAAGGGTCCTATCTTTAGGACGTCCTAAATGTCACGTGACTGTTATGTGACTACGACTGAATTACGTACACTTAGGACAGTTGTCCTAACTTCGCGATCGGAACAAACCCCATCATCGGTCAAATGTAAACATGTTTTATGGAAAGCTTGCGTTATTTCAATCAGTGAGAAGTGGACACGATATAAAATGAACTAAACTATGTTTGATTCCATTTGGAATAATAAATCAAATATGAGTTATCAATGGCACCGAATGGGGAAGGGAATGAATCCCCTTATAACACGAGGGAAGTGTAATGCACATATTTTAAAGGGGTAGTTTAGTTTTGGTAGAGAGGGCGCTGCACATCGCAATTTTTTTGTGAGGTAATTAAAAACTGAGTGTCAAATTTGAGAGAACATGCAATTTTAATGGCAGAATAAACTTTATTTGGTCGAAATCGGCCCACAAACGGCTGAAATATCAATAAATGTATCTGATCTTATAATTATTTGGGGCCCAAATAATTAACGTTTTTTTCAAAAAATTCAAAAAATGCTTCCACTTTCTCAAAAAAATTCGAAAGTGTTATTTAAGTAGTTGTTGATGTTCTCTCTATAAAATCAGTCTGGTAATAAAACATCATATGCATTATTGTCTATGGAAAATGGTTGAAACTGACGCCTTTAAAAAAGCGCCCTCTCGTGATCAAAATGGCTCTTTTTGAATGATAACATGCTTTTTACTTAGTCATTTTGCAAGTTTGTATACTTTTCGAGCATAGAGAGTTATTACTATTAGTTTTGAAGGTTATTGTCCAGGTTTGGTTACTAAAGTTCAGCCTTACCAAAACTAAACTACCCCTTTAATACCCCCCCCCCCCCCCCCCCCCATAATGACGAATTATTGCGAACTTGAATATGATGGTAAAGATGAAATATTTTTCGTTTGTGTCCCCACTTTCCCTTTTGCCCTTGTGTGGTGTGTGTGTGTATGTGTGTGTGGGTGTGCGTGTGTGTGTGTGTGTGTGTGTGTGCGCGTGTGTGTGTGTGTGTGTGTGTGTGTGTGTGTGTGTGCGCGCGCGTGTGCGTGCGTGTGTGTATGTGTATGTTCGCGCGCGTGTGCAATTTAAATAATTCCAGGGTATGGTTGACATTTGGTGGACTTGCTTTAGACGATGTTGATCTACATGCGCAATGTATGGATTGCGGGTGTATGCATTTTATTTGAATATACCGTGTGGGGATTATAATTAATGGCGATACAATGCACAGATGTTGGAGTTGGCGGGCTACATTCAATGCGAATTATTGCGAACTTGAATATGATGGTAAAGATGAAATATTTTTCGTTTGTGTCCCCACTTTCCCTTTTGCCCTTGTGTGGTGTGTGTGTGTGTATGTGTGTGTGGGTGTGCGTGTGTGTGTGTGTGTGTGTGCGTGCGCGTATGTGTGTGTGTGTGTGTGTGTGTGTGTGTGTGTGCGCGCGTGTGCGTGCGTGTGTGTATGTGTATGTTCGTGCGCGTGTGCAATTTAAATAATTCCAGGGTATGGTTGACATTTGGTGGACTTGCTTTAGACGATGTTGATCTACATGCGCAATGTATGGATTGCGGGTGTATGCATTTTATTTGAATATACCGTGTGGGGATTATAATTAATGGCGATACAATGCACAGATGTTGGAGTTGGCGGGCTACATTCAATGGGGGTAGTCTTTATAATATAAAATGCATCTTTGGAATGCTGTTACTAGCATGTTTGTTCATTAATAGCATTCAATTATTTTGGTGGAAGAAATTGGCATTAATTACGGACTAAATCTCTAAAATAATACATTTCAGAAACGAATTTCAGAAACCTTAGAGCAAAAGTTTGATGAGATTTTGATAATCCAATCAAGAATTATGATGTTTGTTAAAGCTTTGATTAGTGGTAGAAATTTGCATTAATAACTTACGAAACCTCTACGGAAATTGTTTCCCTGAAGGCATTATGCACTTATCTAGTCCGCTGTTCTCTCTAACATGGTCATAAGTTAGGCATGAAAATATAGTAAACAAAGTAATGATAGACATTGAGAATAAAGTAATAAATATAAATACGTAAATAGTGAAATTCTAATATTAGACAATTTGATGTACACAAAACAAGCATTGAAGGTGGCCGTAGTGTTCTTCTCTGTAAATATCAATCAACTCTATAAATATGATCTCCGGATAGCAGGGCTAGTATTTTAATAACAATCTACGTCACTAAGTAATATTTAAGTCAAATGTGTATTCTTAATTGCGCGTTTACTTTCACTTGTTTAATAATTAATCGCTATTAAACATGTATTTATTAACCGAGTGGACGGGGGTTAACAACCCAGTGTGGCACAGTGTGAACACACTGTATTTCAAAGCGGTAAAAATGAGGTACAACCTCAACTGGTCTGACTAGCGATATCCATGCAAGAACGATGAAAACATTGCAAAAACCTCCGTTCAAAGTCAGTGGGAGGATTGTGGTTTCACAGATTTTTAGCATGATTATCGCTCATGCGCCGCGAGTTGTGCATGACCTTCGATGATTTTCTGCTTTCTAGTCTAGCAGAATACAAGTGTTTCCAAGGGAACGGCACAACCAACACAACTACAGGAGTTCGAAGCCCATGTAAATGTATGATGAGTACAAATCACTATCATTGTATTGGTTGCCAAGCTCGCATTTCTGCGAGTTACAATACACAAAAATGCCATAGAGCACTAAAATCAATGGCACTGTATTAAAGGGATATTTCAAGGGATAGAAACAATTAAAATATCAATACATATATCCGGCCATTGGAATACATGCTAGGGACCAACTTTTAATCATTCAAGTGATAAAAGTTGGTCTCCAAAAAATATTCAAATCGGATATATTTATGGATATTTAAGCTGTTTCTATCACTTGAACATTTGAACGATGTAAATCCTAGACGTTGTGAGAACGTACAAAAACAGTTCATTTGTTTTTTTATGATTTCTTTATTGACAAATAATTTTAACCAAACATCACATTAACATACTATTTTGATAAAAAAAGCTTGAGGTGTCTGGAGGCTTGCTTCTTGTGTTAATGACTGCTTTTTTTAATACAAAGCAGCCCTGTAACTTAACCGTTTATATAATATTTCTAATATTCAAGCATCATTACATTGTAGCTGTAAGTTTTGAACGCTAACTTTCAAGTTTTAGTTACTAAAATTCTATTTGACCCGAAGTGTACTATTTCTTTGACATGTTGAATAATATGTTAAATAACGGTATCGGGTACGCAAATAACGCCGTTATTACCGGCCATATGCTGTGACAGATTATCATAACTATCTTAATGAAAAGAGTTGGACAAAACTGCCGTGATATCGACCATTTGAGAAAGAAAAGAAAAAAACGTTTGAAAAAAGAGGATAACCCCCCCCCCCCCCATTCAAATCATTCGGATTATATGCAGAGCGAGTGTAAAAGCTATGCAGCTTCGCCACACATGAACTCGAGGGTGTACATAATATAGCCGGCGAAAATGGGCAAACAAGTTGTGGACTGTTGGCCCTAAAAATGGCGCGCATTAAACTTTCAGCTTACCGGTATGGGTCATATATATGCGATATTAAGATACTCATTTTACCATATAAACTCTCTTGTATACGACCACGTTAAAGGGAGAGATCCACTTTTGCAAGCCAAAATTCAAAAGTTGCGAGGTTATTGTCTTATATGAAAGGAAATGTCATTTAATAGCATACCTGAAAAAATTAGGGCTTGAAATCTCTTTTTCGTGGAGTTATAGACCTAAAACTGAATAAACTGAGGGACGTCGGTTAATTATGTACATACGTATTTATGGCCGGTGAGTAAGTTCGTACATAGATTTCACGGAGCGCCAGATCGGTATGCATGACCCCTACGTGACCCCCGCTAGCTACGTGAGCCGCGCATAAGTACTAATGTGTGAGCGTTTACCAAGCAAAATACCCAAACTTCGCTTAAACTGACTACATGTAATTATATATTCTTTCTTTTTGAGATCTTTTTCCGTGACATACGTTAACAAATGTCGGCTTCACAATACCTTTACGAGAATTAGTACTATATTGTTGTAATATTATGCTAAATCAGTTGAACTCCTTTATTGACCGATATATAGTTTAAATGGAGGGACGCATTCGTTTTTCATTCGTAGAATCCAAATTAGAGGGCTGTTCGCTCTGATTTTTTTTTTTGCGTGTTACATTGATCCCTATCCGTCAACTGAAAGCTGTTCAGACGTTTTGTAAAAGTGGATCTGTCCCTTTAATGATTCACTTTATTCGAAAGACTGATCGCAGAGTTCTCATTTAGTAAGAGTTATATACGTAGGTTATGTTAGTGTGAAAGCGATTGGTCTGCTTTCATGACTGCGATCGCACTATAAACATATAAACCCTCTTTTATTTCAACAATATTGATCTATAAATAGGCAACACACACTGGCAAAGTTGTGGACTACTCTCCATATGTTTTGTACACAACATTTCAATTTTGTTCAATTTTCTCAAAATATATGTTTACTCTTCGTTTGAGCTCAACATATGTTTTGTAGAATACATTTATACACAACATATCATGATTTGGGGGAATGGAAAAGTGTGACTATGAAGAAAACTGTAAAAATGTGAATATTTGTGTACAAAACATATGGGGAGTAGTCCACAAACTTATCAGAGTGCGTTGCCAATTTGAGTTCCGCATAGTAATAAATGGACATCTTCAAAGAGCCATAGTTTTCTTGTTTCTTGCCCGATTATGCTCTAACTTTCAGAGATTATTCCTCCTAATATCTTCAAGTATATGAAAGCAACCATTTGAATGGGTTTCATTGTCCTTTAATGACTGCTTTTTAAATACAAAGCAGCCCTGTAACATAACCGTTTATATAATATTTCTACTATTCAAGCATCATTACATTGTAGCTGTAAGTTTTGAACGGTAACTTTCAAGTTTTAGTTACTAAAATTCTATTTGACCCGAAGTGTACTATTTCTTTGACATGTTGAATATGTTAAATAACGGTATCGGGTACGCAAATAACGCCGTTATTACCGGCCATATGCTGTGACAGATTATCATAACTATCTTAATGAAAAGAGTTGGACAAAACTGCCGTGATATTGACCATTTGAGAAAGAAAAAAAAACGTTTGAAAAAAGAGGATACCCCCCCCCCCCCCCCCCCCATTCAAATCATTCGGATTATATGCAGAGCGAGTGTAAAAGCTATGCAGCTTCGCCGCACATAAACTCGAGGGTGTACATAATATAGCCGGCGAAAATGGGCAAACAAGTTGTGGACTGTTGGCCCTAAAAATGGCGCGCATTAAACTTTCAGCTTACCGGTATATATTTTTGGATCATATATATGCGATATTAAGATACTCATTTTACCATATAAACTCTCTTGTATATACGACTGCGATCGCACTATAAACATATAAACCCTCTTTTATTTCAACAATATTGATCTATAAATAGTATGGCAAAAATAGATTTTAATACGTAACTTGCATAATGTGCTTTTTAATAAACATTGTTAAAATCCACAGAACTTAGAACTCTAGCCATTCTCACATACCTCGTTTGATTCGTAATACCAATACAATCAGGGAACCGTTGTGGGTTTAACAAAAATATATAATTATGATTGAAGTGTTCTTTTTTGAAATTATCCATTGGATATTTGTTCTATTTGTGTACAAATTCAGGCAATGAGTTAGTGAATATCACTTTGCATTTTTGCTCATTACTCGGTCATATGACACTCATTTACCATTGAATGTTACTTCATCACTCAGTGGACATATCAGATTACGGAAATACAGATGGTATCAACTCTTCTTCAGTTTGCGCACAAGTCAGCAAAGTTCACTTGATCCTTTCAAATGTTTTGGTGGAAGAAATTGGTATTAACTACGGACGAAATCTCTAAAATAATACATTTCAGAAACGAATTTCAGAAACCTTAGAGCAAAAGTTTGATGAGATTTGGATAATCCAATCAAGAATTATGATTTTTTTAAAGCTTTGATTAGTAGTAGAAATGTGCATTAATAACTTACAAAACCTCTACGGAAATTGTTTCCCTGAAGGCATTATGCACTTATCTAGTCCGCTGTTCTCTCTAACATGGTCATAAGTTAGGCATGAAAATATAGTAACCAAAGTAATGATAGACATTGAGGATAAAGTAATAAATATAAATAAGTAAATAGTGAAATTCTAATATTAGACAATTTGATATACACAAAACAAGCATTGAAGGTGGCCGTAGTGTTCTTCTCTGTAAATATCAATACACTCTATACAAATGATCTCCGGATAGCAGGGCTAATATTTTAATAACGATCTACGTCACTAAGTAATATTTAAGTCAAATGTGTATTCTTAATTGCGCGTTTACTTTCACTTGTTTAATAAGTAATCGCTACTAAACATGTATTTGATACCGAGTGGACGGGGGTTAACAACCCAGTGTGGCACAGTGTGAACACACTGTATTTCAAAGTGGTAAAAATGAGGTACAAATTCCTCAACTGGTCTGACTAGCGATATCCAAGAACGATGAAAACATTGCAAAAACCTCCGTTCAAAGTCAGTGGGAGGATTGTGGTTTCACAGATTTTTAGCATGATTATCGCTCATGCGCCGCGAGTCGTGCATGACCTTCGATGATTTTCTGCTTTCCCCCAACACAGTCTAGCAGAATACAAGTGTTTCCAAGGGAACGGCACAACCAACACAACTACATGAGTTCGAAGCCCATGTAGATGTATGATGAGTACAAATCACTATCATTGTATTGGTTGCCAAGCTCGCATTTTTGCGAGTTACAATACACAAAAATGCCATAGAGCACTAAAATCAATGGCACTGTATTAAAGGGATATTTCAAGGGATAGAAACAATTAAAATATCAATACATATATCCGGCCATTGGAATACATGCTAGGGACCAACTTTTAATCATTCAAGTGATAAAAGTTGGTCTCCAAAAAATATTCAAATCGGATATATTTATGGATATTTAAGCTGTTTCTATCACTTGAACATTTGAACGATGTAAATCCTAGACGTTGTGAGAACGTACAAAAACAGTTCAATTTTTTTTAATGATTTCTTTATTGACAAATAATTTTAACCAAACATCACATTAACATACTATTTTGATAAAAAAAAGCTTGAGGTGTCTGGAGGCTTGCTTCTTGTGTTAATGACTGCTTTTTTAATACAAAGCAGCCCTGTAACTTAACCGTTTATATAATATTTCTACTATTCAAGCATCATTACATTGTAGCTGTAAGTTTTGAACGATAACTTTCAAGTTTTAGTTACTAAAATTCTATTTGACCCGAAGTGTACTATTTCTTTGACATGTTGAATATGTTAAATAACGGTATCGGGTACGCAAATAACGCCGTTATTACCGGCCATATGCTGTGACAGATTATCATAACTATCTTAATGAAAAGAGTTGGACAAAACTGCCGTGATATTGACCATTTGAGAAAGAAAAAAAAAACGTTTGAAAAAAGAGGATAACCCCCCCCCCCCCCCCATTCAAATCATTCGGATTATATGCACAGCGCGTGTAAAAGCTATGCAGCTTCGCCGCACATGAACTCGAGGGTATAGCCGGCGAAAATGGGCAAACAAGTTGTGGACTGTTGGCCCTAAAAATGGCGCGCATTAAACTTTCAGCTTACCGGTATATATTTCTGGGTCATATATATGCGATATTAAGATACTCATTTTACCATATAAACTCTCTTGTATATACGTAGGTTATGTTAGTGTGAAAGCGATTGGTCTGCTTTCATGACTGCGATCGCACTATAAACATATAAACCCTCTTTTATTTCAACAATATTGATCTATAAATAGTATGGCAAAAATAGATTTTAATACGTAACTTGCATAATGTGCTTTTTAATAAACATTGTTAAAATTCACAGAACTTAGAACTCTAGCCATTCTCACATACCTCGTTTGATTCGTATTACCAATACAATCAGGGAACCGTTGTGGGTTAAACAAAATATATATAATTATGATTCAAGTGTTCGTATTTGAAATTATCCACTGGATAGTTCTATTTGTGTACAAATTCAGGCAATGAGTTAGTGAATATCACTTTGCATTTTTGCTCATTACTCGGTCATATGACACTCATTTACCATTGAATGTTACTTCATCACTCAGTGGACATATCAGATTACGGGAATACAGATGGTATCAACTCTTCTTCAGTTTGCGCACAAGTCAGCAAAGTTCACTAGATCATTTCAAATATTTTGGTGGAAGAAATTGGCATTAATTACGGACGAAATCTCTAAAATAATACATTTCAGAAACGAATTTCAGAAACCTTAGATCAAAAGTTTGATGAGATTTTGATAATCCAATCAAGAATTATGATTTTTTTTAAAGCTTTGATTAGTGGTAGAAATTTGCATTAATAACTTACGAAACCTCTACGGAAATTGTTTCCCTGAAGGCATTATGCACCTATCTTAAAAAGGGCGTCTAATATGTCCGCTGTTCTCTCTAACATGGTCATAAGTTAGGCATGAAAATATAGTAACCAAAGTAATGATAGACATTGAGAATAAAGTAATAAATATAAATACGTAAATAGTGAAATTCTAATATTAGACAATTTGATATACACAAAACAAGCATTGAAGGTGGCCGTAGTATTCTTCTCTGTAAATATCAATCAACTCTATAAATATGATCTCCGGATAGCAGGGCTAGTATTTTAATAACAATCTACGTCACTAAGTAATATTTAAGTCAAATGTGTATTCTTAATTGCGCGTTTACTTTCACTTGTTTAATAATTAATCGCTACTAAACATGTATTTGATACAGAGTGGACGGGGGTTAACTACGCCATTTTAAGGGGACTACAATGGCAGTTCCCTACCGGAAGGAACCCAGTGTGGCACAGTGTGAACATACTGTATTTCAAAGTGGTAAAAATGAGGTACACATGACGTGATTATCACGTTAGCCGTGATGACCACCATCGTGGAAATCAATTCTATCATTTTCCTACCTCGATCGACTGTCAACAAAATCACGCTGTGTTTACTTCCCCTCAAGGCTATATAGCGATAAGAAAGTGCTATCCCTGATAAAAAAAATCTACTGGATGCACGCTCTAGTGTCAAATCTAAGCACCTCACTTCAGCCCTTTAGATGAGGTTTTTGGCTAACGTGGTTTGGACGTAATGAATTTCTCAACTGGTCTGACTAGCGATATCCAAGAACGATGAAAACATTGCAAAAACCTCCGTTCAAAGTCAGTGGGAGGATTGTGGTTTCACAGATTTCGGCAAATTGCCGAAAGTAAAAAGGGCGGCAAAGCAAAGCAAACCAAATTTTCGCGGCGATCAGCCGATATCTTAAGGGGGTATAATGTCCCCCCACCCCCTTCACAGGCCTTGGAAAAACATCAAATGCCCGGCCTTCTTAGGGTTAAGTTAATATTGGGGGGAACTTCCTCTGTATTAAATGACTGTTAAAACTCACATATTATGCTTGACGACCTCCTACCCAAAATCTTCTTCCCAGTCAGGTTTCCAACTCAGCCTCTCGATACGTCCTGCTGGTCTTCAGATTCACTCACCTTTTCTGTTGTTTTTTTATGGAATCAAATGTCATATAAAGATGACACGATCTTTAACTAGGAAGGTTGGTTTAAACAACTTTTTTCTTGCTCAAGAGCTTCAGATTGGCTCTCATTTGCAGCACTTCATGTTTCAAGATGACACAATGTTTCACCCGAAAGGCTAATTTAAAAGCATTTGAACCGCTCTGTAGAGTGGCTCTCCCTTTGCAGCATTTTATGAAATAAACGACTGAACGAAGAAGTCACGAAGTTTTACCCAGATGCCCGGAATTAGGTTGGTTTAAAACCCTCTTTGCGCTCTTCGGATTGGCTCTCCTTCACCGGCCCCTTTCCAGCACTTCATGAAATGAGTTGTTAGGAAACACAAAGTTTCAGCTGGTAGCTAAGTTTGTTTAACAACCTTTTGTTTTGCATAACCGACCTTTAAAACCCTGTTTGTAATCTTAGGATTGGCCCTCCTTTTAACACATGTTTAATACGGGTTCCTCTCCAGCACCTCATGAAATGAGTTGTTAGGAAACACAAAGTTTAATCTGGTAACTATAGGCTGGTTTAAAAACCTGTTTTGCTCTACCAACCTTGACTATCACCAATTAATCGTTATACATTATCGACTACATACATCAACATTATGTAGCAGAATCCGATGACACTACGCCAATTAATTAACACGATTCGGTGATTCAATGCGTAGATGCGTATGTATTTATTATTTGTTGTAATACTCCATGGAATATTGAATTATTTATACTCTAGATTTGGATTGAATCGCTTGATCATCGCTTCTTTCCCTTGCTTCTTTATTCCGAGTGAGAGAGAGAGAATGAGTGATGTGTGAATTGAAATGTCATGTAATTTGATTGATTAGAAATGTTTGTCCAGACGATAATGGCGTGACAACGCAGATATTCATAATACTACTACATCGCTTAGAAACCTTGAATTAGGCACAATATAAATGTAATATATTATTATAATTTATTAATTTAAAATATAGTTTGTCCGACCACGCAAAACTATTTTTTCAATGATGGGTTTTAATATCGTTAAATGTATTTATGTCATATTACTTGATAATATCATGGTAATTAGACATATCGAAATCTCATTTTATCACGGTTGTAGATGTATCTCCATTGTTGTTCTTGTTTATAAAGGCAAACAGTCAAAGAGAACATCGAAACCATGGTAACAATATGATCATCTACAGTGGCGTAGCGAGCTAGCGAGGGTCAACGGATTGGGGGGGGGGGGGGGGCACAACTGCGAGGGAGCGGAGCGACCAAGCCCGAGGGCGCGAAGGGCGCGAGGGGGGGAGGGTGTTGGAGGGGGGTATCCCCCCTCCCACGGTAGGGAGCTTTTGCAAATTTTCACTCGAAATAATGCAATCTGGTGCATACCTTGGAAGGAAATTTGATAATACTAAATTACAGAAATCATGACTTAAATCATCTCCCTTATGATTAGAACGCTATATATAGTATACAAACACAATCGAACCTACACAAACACCAGACTCAAATACGCTCACATCGTCCGTGCATGTCTATACTTATTTGGGGGAGGGTGTGGGAGGGGGTCTACCCCCTCCCATGTGGAGAAATTTTCGAAATTGGTGTTTAAAATATCACTTTAGAAGTATGGTCCTTATTGTCCTTGCAAGCAAAATTTCAAAAGTTGCGAGATTATTGTCTTATATGAAAGAAAATGTCATTTAATAGCATGCCTGGAAATATAAGGGCTTGAAATCTCTTTTTCGTGGAGTTATAGAGCTAAAACTAATAAACCATTGTCCAACGATATGTATATTCACCCAGTGAGGAAGTTCGTACACGGATTCCACGGAGTACCACAACGCTATGCGTGACCCCTACGCGACCCGCGCTAGCTACGTGACCCGCGCATATATAACAATGGCATGACCGAATACTGTACAAAATAACCAAACCTCGCTTAAACTGACTACATGTTATTATGTATTCTTAATTTTTGAGATTTGTTCCCGTGACATACCTTTACAAATGTCGGCTTCACAATACCTTTACAAGAATAAGTACAATATTATTGTAATATTATGCTAAATCAGTTAAACTCTTTTCTTGACCGATATATAGTTTGATGGAGAGACGCATTCGTTTTTCATTCGTAGAATCCAAATTACAGGGCTGTTCGATCTAATTTTTGTGTGTGTGTTATCCTCATCCGTCAACTGGAAACTGTTCAGACGTTTTGTAAAAGAGGGACTGTCCCTTTAACTTCGAAAAAAGTGGGGATTGTTTGTACTTGTACAGGCCACCCCCACCCCCCCCCCCCCCCCCATCAAAAAGTGGGGGCTATATCCCCTATCCCCCGGGATCAAACGCCCGTGGACACACTAAAACTCACGCTGTTGATCCCATGTGTATCTCCTGGTGGAACTGTTGTTTCTGGCGTACATCATTGTACATTGTCTGGTTAGGTGGATCTGTAAATGGTGCGCTTAATGTAGAAGGATCATTTTCAAGAAGGGGGCAAAAGGTTCTCTAAAGTGGGAGGGGCATTGCGAGGGAGCGAAGCGACCAAGCGGGGTAGGGTATGGGAGGGGGTGTCCCCCTCCCACTGTAGGGAGCTTTTGCAAATTGTTGGCTTTAAATTGTGCGATTTGGTGCATACCCGAGACAGACTTTCAAATGTATGGGAGGGGAGGCATGTCCCCCCTTCCCCGTCCACCGCCTGTTGTCGCCCATTTTTCAAGTATCGCGTGACTAGACCCACGACACGGGTCCCTTGAGTTAGGTTCAGTAGGCCTATGCTCAATTGATGCAGATGTCGACTCTGGAGAAGATGACTGGTGCTCTTACAATCATAATCATCAACATTAGGCCTATATGCATCATGAAGTAATGGAACGGGTGCATTTGGCTTGAGGTTTGTCTTTGCCTAGACATTTTGGACTAAGTAATGCATGAAGGCGTCAAATGGTCAAAATTATCTATAAGAGCGGGAGGCAGCTGCAGGATCCTGCAGAGGCCCCTGGTGGACGATTTACCATGCGCTAGGCGGTTTGTTATAGGCCTACGCGCTCTATACTACTGAAATGCGGTATTAACGGAGCGTCGATCCTCGCGCGCGGGGCTGACAATTCGTATAATTAAGGCGCTATGCCCGCGGCCTCCCACTTGGAAGGATTCTTAAAAGTTGCGCGGACAAAAATTACTCAGCCGCCCGCATTGGGCCCGCGCCATGACAGTACCGAACTTTCTGTGCTTACCGAATCATTAATGTGACGTATGTGCGGGCAACGAACTGTACGCAACTAGTATGTAATTGCATTATCGACTTGCGTACGGCGTACTGCGTGGTAAATGCACGCACCGCACACGGCGGTTTCACTCCCATGCATAGGCCATGTATTCAAAAAGGGTAGCCGGCGAACACGCACGGATTTCCGCGCGTTTACGTGTAATCAACAATTTCACCACGAAGCTCAATCAACAATGGCCAAAATTAATTGACGATAAATTGGTCTATAAATGGCGATTCATTTTTAAGTTTCCCACGTCAAGTCTTATAATTTACATAGGTGTATGAAACAGATATGCAAAACACGTTCAGAAACACCAAATTACATGTCATAAAGAAAAAGTGAAATAAAATACCTGACGAAAGATACGTAAATTTACACTAAAATAGCAACAAAGTTCTACATTAGGATTTCAAACTGAAAATGCGTTTGGATCCCCAACTTATTTGGCTTCAATAATCCGTTGAGAACTCGCTGACCCATCGCTAGATTTGGAGAAAAGTACGTTTTTGTACAGCAATGTTTCGTATCATTTTGTCTATTTTCGCCTAGCATGACTGTGTTGTGTGTGTTGCTTGTTTTTGTTGATATTGGACAAGGGACCCATTGCACGACAAGCCATTCCCGGGAACCAATCACCATCGCGTATTTGCGGCGTTGAATCCAATTGATCCAACGCAAGTTCATACTTAGAGCAACCGGCACTAACAAATTTCGTTGCTTATTTTTGTTTCTGGTCAGTTTACTTATTTGTTAAAATAATATTTCCCCCAGTATTTGGTATTTAGACCTTCCACTATTTGTAAATGTTTACTTGTATGTATGCATTAACATATAAAGGCTTGCATGTTCTCTTAGTAATAATTATAGACCAAACTCTTGAGGAAAATAAACTTGTTACCCCCACCCCCCCCCCCCCCCCCCCCTCCACCACCACTACCACCACACACCTACATTTATTACTGTTTAATATTTGGTGCATCTTCAAATTAATAGCACTACAATTGGGGGAGGGGATCTGTTCAGTTACAAGTGGCATTATTTACTTTGATAGATGGTGATTATTATATGGGATTATTATAGGAGTTAAAATTACACTAGTGCTCCACATCAAAATGTTTTTTTTTTTAATGAAAAATTAACAAAAAGGGAGATCTACACCATCATCAACACCATCATCATCACCATCTTCATCATCATCATCACCAACACAATCATCATCATCATCGCCATCATCATTATCATCATCATCATCATCATCATCATCATCATCATCACCATCATCATCTTCATCACCATCCTCTCCCCTACTTCTCATCATCACAATCATCAGCATTAATAAATAAATAAATTAATTAACAGCAGCAGCAGCAGCAAATCATCATCATCATCATCATCATCATCATCACCATTGTCATTACTCCATCGTCATGTTGTTATCATCATCATCATCATCATCATCATCATCATCATCATCATCATCATCATCATCATCATCATGAATACTATTATCATCGATCATCTTCAAATTCATCATCGTCATCATCATCCTTATCATCCTCATCATCAACATCATCATCATAACCATTGTCATTACTACATCCTCGATGTAATACTTATCATTGTAATCATCATAGCCATCCTCATCGTCATCATCTTCGTCATCATCATCACCATCCTCCTCTTAATCATCGTATTTCATCAACATACGAGCGAATTTCCTTTCCATCTTTCCATAACACGATTATGCACAGACCTGGGCCCCGTTGAAGAAAGAGATACAAACGATTGTAAGAAATATCTAAGGCAAATCATAATGACTAAATGTTTAAATTTGTTTGGTTGAAATGCACAATAATGTGTTTTAGTGACAATTAATTATAACTCACAATCAATGGTAACTTTGTCTCCAACGGGGCCCTCGGACTGTACGTCTATATACAACACAATAATGAACGATTAGACTTACAACGGTTGTACATTACATTCTACTTTTATTTCTTACAAGGGTATCCACAATTAATGACATATTAACCCTTCCTTTATATCACCGATGGTCATTGCATGGTTGTCATATCACTTGAAATTTTCAAATTTTACCAAAAAGCGCGAGTTCCATTAATAATATTGCAAGCAATGGCACATACATTATTAATTTGACATGTTTAAGTGTATACCTGATTAACACATATTTTGTTCCATATGGTGATTAATTAATGCTCGAATCTGTGATTAAATTTGATTGTTTAAAATGGAAAACAGTTCCACTTAGTGCGCTGCTGGAGTAAACAAAATCATATCACTATTGAATATATTATATATCAATCAGAGCAATTTTGTTTGTTATGTTCATAATTAATATACAGGGATTCATTAAACAAAATTATTCTATAAACATTATAATGCATGCTGTGTGTTGGTTTTAATGCATGCTTTGTGTTGGTTTTATATATTATTAAAACGATAAAGACTTGTCACAAATACGTGGAACAAAATGTGTTCAATCCTTGTTTAAAATCTATATTAGTTTTCTAGATTGAAGATTGCATATAACGTGCAGGTTATTCATAATACAACCCAATGTATGATCTGTCGATGATTTGTATAGCTTGAATTACATATTTACTTAAACCAAAATATCCAATCACATGAATACACAACTCATTCAATAGATGCCCATGGTTATTATTGACGACGGATATAACAGTTAACGTAAATTTGAAACTGGGCAGAGATATACATCTTGTTTTTTCATTATTCATTTAGTTATATTATAAAAATTGAATTTATTTCATCGCATTAATTAATTATTTTTTCTGTGTGGTTGAAATCGATATACCCGTATTTCTAATGTACTATTCAAATAAACGGTTTCACAAATGTTGACTACATCAATACCATGTTAATTAAACACCTATAGTTTAAAGGGGTAGTTCAGTTTTGGTAGAGAGGGCGCTGCACAACACAATTTTTTCGTGAGGTAATGACAAACTGAGTGTCGAATTTGAAAGAACATGCAATTTTAATGGCAGAATAAACTTTTTTTGGTCAGAATCGGCCAGTTCAAGAAATATCAATAAATATATCCGATCGTATTTATTTGGGCCACAAATAAATACGATGATTTTTTGAAAAAATAAAAAAAATGCTTACACTTTTTCAAAAATTTTCAAAAGCGGTTTTTTAAATAGTTGTTGATGATCTCTCTATTAAATCATTATTTCAACAAAACATCCCATGCATAATTTTGTATGAAAAATGGTTGAAACCAATGCCTTATTAGAGAGCGCCCTCTTGTGTTTTAATAGCGCTTTTTGAATGATAACAGGCTTTTTACTTAGCCGTTTGTATTTTTGTATACCTTTCGAGCATGGTGGGGTTATAAATATTAGTTTGTAATGTTACTGTGCAGGTTTTGGTTACTAAAGTTCAGCCTTACCAAAACTGTACTACCCCTTTAACTTCTACTACCTTGATTTTTATATGCAAACACACGCCTCTAAAATCTAAGCATTCAATGTATTTTGACTATTTCTGGATAATTAGTACAAATGAATTTAAAGGGATAGTTCAGTTTTGGTTTAATGGGCGCCTCTAGAAATATTTTGTTTATGGAGGTAATGACGAAATAAGTGTTAATTCTGAAAGAGCACATACTTTAAAGGCAATAATCACCTTTGTTTAACCCCAATCGGTTCAGAAGCAGCTAAGAAATCCATAAATATATCTGATCGGAATAACAAGTAAGGGCATATGTTTTATTCAATAATATAAGGAAATAATTAAAAATCCTACACATTTTTGAAAAATTTACCAAAATGGCTTTTAAATTTTTCTTGATGACCTCTCTTATGGATAATTATTCCATCCAACCATCACATTCACATATAAAAACATTTTAAAACTTTATATTCAAGAGGGCGCCCTCTTGTGTTAACGGTTGCTATTTGGATGAAAAACACTGTAACTTAACCGTTTTTTAAATTTACTTTACGTCCCTTCAAGCATTATTGTACTATAACTGTTATTTTTTATAACATACAAGTTTTAGTTACTAAAATTCTGTTCGCCCGAAACTTAACTATCCCTTTAAGCCTACTATATCGTTTCAATACAATGCAACAATTTCACAATATGGCCTATAATGCCATATAAAGAATAAAATAGTTTCTCGTCCTTTTGCGCGGCATTTTGGCTGCCGTACCATAATAAACATTAATTTAAAAAACACCTATCGAAGAAAGAAGATAGAACATATCTTTGTTTTATTGAAATAACCAGTATGCAATACATCTTTATTGAATATGTTATTTTGTTCTAACTTGAATAAGGTCACATATTTAGGTTAAAAAAAAATCTTAGAAGAATGGTGACATTTTGGAACCAAATCATTTTGAAAATGGCCATCCGCCATCTTGGAAAAGGCCGTCTGACATTTTGGAAAAAGTCAGCTGCCATATTGAATTGGTCATTTTGAAGAAAAAAAACTTCCCTTCCTCCTTTTGTCAAACAGTCAGGATGAGAAACTAGTCTTGTTTGCCTAATGCAAACTTATATAATATCAATGCATACACTTATACAATGCTTTACGTTTTTTTTTGGTGGTATTATTAACACCTTTTCACGTTATCACATATTGAACACCAAACATCTTTTAACATATTTATTTAAAGTTTTACAAACTACAACAGTGATACAAAAACTCGCAATAATAAATACTGTACAATCCTTTTAAATATAAGTTACACACGATGCGCAGAATATATAAAAAAAAATAATATTTGTTTTTAAAAATGTTATACCGAACTACACCGAAACAGAAATTCGCAGTTATAAATTGTGCACATTTAAAGACAAGAAAATAGACTTAACACAATGCGTAGTATAAGTAAAGTAATCTATTAGTAAGGTTGAGTAATCGAAAACAAAATATGAATTACAATCAAGTGAGTGAGTTCAACAAGTGTTAAAAAAACAAAGTAATACAATGGACCAAAATCAGCAATTTCGTACCCATCTTTAATTTATACATGAAAACAATAGATAATTCGTGTATTTCAAACAATAATTATATATTGCACAGACCCAGGGGATGTTTCACAAAGATATATGTTTTTTTATAATTTTTTTGTTTAATTTTTAAATTTTTTACTTCTAAAACCCTGTCACGTTATCACCTATTACACAAAGATATGGTTGCCTTCCATGGTACTCTATGTTTGTATTTTTATAATTTTTTGTTTTTACTTCTAACACCCTGTCACGTTATCACATATTACACAAAGATATGGATGACTTCCATGATGCTCTATGTTTTTTTAAATTTATTTCATTAATTTGTTTTACTTCTAACACCCTGTCACGTTATCACATATTACACAAAGATATGGTTGGCTTCCATGATGCTCTATGTTTTTTTTCTTATTTCTTACACACTTTCACGTTATCACATATTGAACAACAGACATCTTTTCACATGATATTTATTAAAACGTTATACAAAACCTGCAACATTGAAACATAAATTCGCAATAATGTATAGAGCACATTTTTTGGGTTTTATTTAAGCTTAACGCGATGTGCAAAATAGCGTATGATTAATGTACGATCGAAAACAAAAGCTGAATTAGAATCAAGTGACTATACATTCAATTACATAAAAAAAAAAAAAAAAAACAATCGGCAATTTCGTACCTATCTCTAAATGTTACATGTTAACAAGAAAACAGTAGGTATTTCGTGTATTTCAAACAATAGTTGTATAATCATACAGACCAGAGGGATGTTTGGTAAAGATTATAAGTTGACTTGCAGAAAATGATGCTTTATGTTTTTTTGTGTTTTTTTTTGGTTTTTACTACTAACACCCTTTCAAAGTTTCACGTTATCACATATTGTACAACAGACATCTTTTAACTTGATATTTTTTAAAACGTTATACAACTACAACATTGGAACAGAAATTCGCAATAATGTATAGAGTACATGATGCGCAGAACAGCTTAATGTTTAATGTAAGATCGAAACAAAAAAGTTGAATTAGAATCAAGTGATTATACGTTCAACTATTTTAAAAACACAAACAGTGATAAAATGGACAACAAAAAAAACAATCGGCAATTTCGTACCTATCTCTAAATGTTACATGTTCGTGTATTTCAAACAAAAGTTGTATATCATACAGACCAGAGGGATGTTTCGTAAAGATTATAAGTTGACTTACAGAAAATGATGCTTTATGTTTTTTTTTTTTTTTTTTTTTTTTTTACTACTTACACCCTTACAAAGTTTCACGTTATCACATATTGAACAACATACATCTTTTACCATTGATGATATTTATTAAAATGCCATACAAATCTACAACAGTAAAACAGAAATTTGCAATAATACATAGAATACATTTTAGGTATTATTTATTTGCTGAACGCGATGCACAGAATAGCGTATACTAAATGTAAGATCGAAAACAAAAGATGCATAACAATCAAGTTTGTTATTTGTATTTGTTATCACAAAAGAGTGATAAAATGGACCAAAATCGGTTATTTCCTACCCGTCTCTACTTTGTACATGCTAAACAAAACACAATAGATACTTTGTGTATAGTATTTCGAAGCCTAATTGTATATTATACAGACAAGGGAGATGTTTCACAGAGATTCTAAGTTGAACATAACTCTAAGTTGGAACAAATTATTATGGAAAGCCGTTAATTTCTTTGTAAAATAATTGAAGCAGTTATTCTGAAAAGGGCATAAAGTTTGATATAATCAGTTAAATTTGTCATTTACAAGGACCCTTGAAGTAATTCATATATTTTTGTTTGTTAGAAGTCTCAAATACTTGTATTTTTGCCTTTTTAATTTGTTTTATTCCAAGGTTTTAAATTTCAATAATTGTTAGGTCCAACTGAGAGTTAAGTAAAACCTAGAATCTTTGTGAGTAGCGAGCGAGACGTTTATGTGCCCGTTTCTCTACATTATGGGTCTAAGGACAATTGCTCACATCTAGAAAGATTATTTACAAAGATATGTATTACTACAAAAGAAATAATTGTAATATTGATTTTGTATTTTTTTTCCTCCCTCGAGAAACTGCTTGCTCATTTACCCACATTGTTATCCTTACAGGTACTGGTTAACGTCGTTATCATGTGAAAAAAAAACATTCGTTTAATATTGGCTTGAATGTCAATGAATCGTAATCATTTCATACGTTCATGGCAAACTGATTAGTGTAGGCTAACATTCCAGGGTGATGGTAGTAAAGGAAATATAATTAGAGAACATCTTGTAACGCATTCAAATATTGTCATAATTATATTTATTGTTATACCTTGTTAATTTTTGCCAAAACGTTGGTATCATCGGGCCGTAGACTCACAACGATACCACTACAGCTACTACCTCGACCTCCTCCCCCTGAAATTCAGTTTTGTACTCTGTCATCCGACAATATGTTACTGGTCAACCTTTAGTTGGATTTGTACTCAAAATATTCACAATCACTGGCAGGTTTGAAGTATTACGAGTCGACCTCATCCTTGATGTGGGTGTTGAGCTGAGACACTGCCCGCCCATGAAGTTGAACGACTATCACCCGTCTTGGTTATGGCTTACAATTATACGACTAAATTAATGATACACCCCCCACCCCCCCCCCCCCCCCCCTCACTGAAATGAAGGTGTGTAATCTGTCCTCCGACAATACATTATGTTACCTGAGTATCCTTTCTTCGATTCTTACTCAAAGTATTTACAATCACTGGCAGGTTTGAAGTATTTCGAGTCGACTTCATCCTTGGTGTGTGTGTTCAGCTGGCACTGCCCGCCCATGAAGTTGAACGACTTGCACGCGTCTTCCATCTTGCACGCCGCGGCGCACCAGATCTCGCTCAACGCCGGCACGATCTTTAGCACGTGATCGGAGAGGCATTGACCACTCAGCAGCTTGTTCTGCCCGTTCGTGGCGGCTTGGTACGTGCTTGACTGGCGTCGTCGTTCTTTTGCGCGATAAAAACAAGTAATGATATAGGGAGGAAAATGAGTAGCCTACAGAGGCTTCAGCACATGTTGCATTTAGAAACAAAATCAATGTTAGATCACATCGTAACTACTTCGTAAACGGCTTGAATATCCATAAATGAATCAATTTTAATAAAACAGAAAATCGCAGGCGCTGTATTTTATTCATGTTGTCACTTATATGAAATTCAATATGGAATTATAAATCTTAAATATTTTAAAAACAATTGCTAAGGGTTCATCAAGCAGCTGCAGCAGCAGTGTGCCCTAGTAATGAAATACGCCTTTTAGGTTTATATTCCCGCTATGATTAGTGCGGTCCATTAAAATACAACAATGGTGGAGAGTTAAAAAAGTTGCGGCCTCCACCGCCATACAGAAGTTGGCAACGTGGAGCTGTTTTTTTTATTGCTTAAATGGATAAATTTGTTCAACACCGGTCCGCGTCTCGTAATTGGAATTCAGTGCACACCTTCACAGAATTTCAAAATCGACTACTCAATTTCTTGAGACCGAAATGAAACATCAAAAAGTACAATTACGATAACAAGACGCTTGACAAGTTTGGATGAAAACAAACGCAGCTCGCAAAAAACATACGTCATATCTACGTCAGTTAAATATTACACTAAACTTAAGGAATAGCGATTTGCTAAAACATATTTTAGTGACGTAGATATGACGTAGATAAAATAATGTTTTACTTCAGAATACACCCTCTGAATAGAAAGATGATCATTTGTTTTGTTTTTATCAAATATTGATTATAATAATAACAACAATATGTATAATAGTCAAACAAATAATAATAATAATCATTATTATCAAAATAACAATGACAAAAATAGTAATAAGTATAATGCAAATGATAATAGCATTAATTACGGTATAACACTTTTTTTTAAAATCTACTACAACTAATAATAACTATATAATGGACAATGTATAATAAAATCAACAACTATAACTATACTAAGCACTATATAAACAATAACGAACCGCACTTCCATAAACTCACTCGTTTGGCAGTCGCTTCCAGAATAGCCTGCTGCACACGCGCAGATGTATCCATTCACCTGAGTGATATTGAAACCATTTGAACCAATATTTTAATAGGATATTTCAAACAAATATTAGTGGAAAAACGCAAAACTTTAATGATGGATCAGCAATTCAAATGTGAAATAAAAGTAAACGATTCTATCAAATGTTGCCATATAATAAAACGTGTCGAAATAATTATCTGTGTTTCTGCTCCATATTCATATTATTGTAATTTGTCATCATTGTAATTCCTTTTCAGGCTGTGTATTTGATCCTTTCCCTCTCTCCCCCTCTATCTATGTTTCACTCTTCCCCCTATCTCTCTCTATATATTACCCTTCCCCGTATATCTCTCTATTTTTTATCATAATATTCTCAATACAAATAAATGAAAGAAAATGTTATCATGTTTTATATTGTGCACGCTTCCAATTTGTTGTATTCTGCTACTATGTTGTTGAGTAAATAAATCCTTCAAAACTCATTCAGACCTGGTCAGTGCAGGTGCCCCCATTCTGGCATGGTGAACTTGCACATTCATCTATGTCTGCGAAAATAAAATAAAGAGAAAAGGAAATTTAGCAAAACAAATTCTCACAACAGCAACAACAATAATAACTATAATAAAAACAGTAAAAATAAAAATGTTAACGAAAATTGATGCAGTATAACATTTATGAAGTAATTATATAATAATGCAAACGATACTTCTAATAGTGATACTAATAACAAAATAATATATACTTACAATTATAAATAGTGATAATATTGTTCAGTAGTTCCTAAGGAATCCCTGTGCCCAAAATGGCACCAGTATAACTACAATTAATGCTATTTAGTCTGATATTAATGTCGAGGGTTTGGTACTACGCCCCCACCCTGAACACCTATATTTACAATTTTGCCGTTGGCACCTTCCCTAATACTGTTTAGAAGGTCGTCCTAAGGAAGCCCTGTGCACAAAATGGTGCTTGTGTAACAATAAACCAATGCTATTTTACCCTATATGTAAGGTGTGGGCTTCGGTACGGCGCCCCCGGCCCCCACACGCTTAAATAAAATATTGCCGGGAGCTCCTATCCTAATATTGTTCAGTGGGTCCTAAGGAATCCCTGTGACCAAAATAGCGCTTGTGTAATAACAATAAATGCTATTATACCCTACAATGTATGTGGGGCTCCGGTACATAACATGTAACATAACTAATAACAGTATTGGGAAAGTAACCAAAAACTTTTCGGTTACTTTCCCAATACTGTTATTTGTTGTCGGGGAAAATCATGGAATGTTCCCCGGGATTTGAAATGCTATTTCTTGAAGACAATGAGTCCTCCGACTACGCCTTGGGACTTATAATCTTCCCTCATTAGCATTTCAAATCCCTCGGAGAGGAAAATTCCGTAATATTTCCTGCACCGCCAGTTAACATCTCTATAATATTCCCTTTCAAAAATCGTTTGGCGGGGCTATAATCACAACATCAGCAGCAACAATAGCCCCAATAGCCCCCATTTGAAGGTGAAGATGCGCATTGACAACGAACTCTGCGAAAATAAACAAACTGACAAGCCTAATTTGTGTTGCTTATTGTTCATTTATAGTATATATTTCTGGTCAGTTTATAGTGGTAACCGGTTAATGTGTCTGTTAACTTGGTAAACATGGTAAAAGGTTACAAAAATAAATGATATACAGTGTACCCAAGAATTATTTGGACACCTTGAAAAATCACTTTAATTTAAATGATGCTAGAACAAATTTTGAAGAAAATGTTTGGTAAAAAGCTGCCTAAAATTAATTGTATGTGTTTATTAGATGCTGCTTTGTTGAAATCAAGATAACATATAAGACCATTTTTGAAAAATTATCAAAATAGTTAGTTTCATATTTTTCAGGGTGTCCAAATAATTGATGGTTACACTGTACATACTAGAGATTCAGAATTACAGAAAGGAAATGAGTCTGAGAGTCATACTACAAAACGATCGCGCTTTTTTTCTTGCATCATTTGAATCCTCATCACTTTGAACTTTAACATTTAATGAGCTTGATGTGAGTAGTATCCTTGTGGTTGATATAATATATTGTTACTGAATTTGAAGATGCCTGAAAATCAAAAGTAGGATATTAAACCACTGTAATAGCTCACATACCTGTCGATATAATAATGATAATGATTTTAGCACCAATTAAATTAACAACCCTAACAACAGCAACAACGACCCCAATAACCCTCCATTTGAGTTGGTGAAGATGCGCATTTGCTTTGAAGCCTGCGAAAATAAATTTGATTTATAAATTTTTGATTTCTTTGCTAGTTGTTCATTTACATGATATATTTTGGGTCAGTTTTGCCTATCTTTGAAAATTAAAAAAGAGGAACGCTCAACAATAAGGCATTCAAATACAAAATAATATTAATAATACCAATTATGATACCCACAACAACAATTATAACAAATAACGTAACCAAACAGCACTTCCATAAACTCACCTGTTTCACAGAAGATGCCGACAAAACCTGGTACGCATGCGCAGATGTATCCATTCACCTGGTCGGTGCACGTGCCTCCATTCTGGCATAGTGAAGATGCGCATTCATCTATGTCTGCGACAAAAAAAGAGGGACAAAAAACACAAGATTTAAAAAGGGATCTAAAAACATTATCAAAATCCTCAAAACTTACTTGGAAATCAAACGGTTTCACAAACATGTGATTCGTATTACCAGTATAGAAGCATGGAACAGTGTGACAGTAATATGTCGAGATGATATAAAATATAAAAATATATGTGAGCCCTACCTGAAAATTAAAGAAAACGTCGGTAATTAAGATTCTATGCAATTTGGCATAATAACTATGATGTGATTGAGTTGAACAATCTAAATTTGTCAAGTTTGTATGCTTTAAGAGTATAGTCATTGCTTATACACTGTCAACATTTGGATGGTTTGCTAACTAAGGATCTTTGATGCACCCTTTCAGTCATGTCAGTCTGTCAGGGGTAGATGGAATTAAATTCTTGACCCACGCACGCTGGTCTGCTCATCGTTTTAGTGACAAAAATTGCAAAGAAAACGGGATAAATAATTTTGCCAGCTTTTTGTGTACCGCTCCATAAAAATCTAATCAATATTTAAACAAAATATACCACCAAAGTGGGGTTAGTGTAACGTAATTTTGTTCATAATAATTTTCGTTTTCATACGGATTGTTATGGCGAGGACAAATATGTACTACTATACTTTCAAGGGACAACCAACAAAGAGATGGAGAGGAAGGGGTTTTTGGAATAAAACTGTCTATCTCCCTTTACCTGTTTCGCAATGAGACCCTTGATACCCATCGACACACGTGCAGGTGTACATGTTGAGCATGTCATTACAAGTCCCTCCATTCAGACAGGGCGCTGAAGCACACTCGTCGATGTCTGTGTAATATGAATACAAAGAAGGAAACATTAAAGTGAGCGCGTCATCGCGTTGTTGAGGGCACTATCCGATTTTACAAACTGCTGCAAATACTCCTTCATACCTCGGACCATACCCGAGTTAAACTCACTGCCGTCATAAGTAACAACAATACAAGACAAGGACAAGTTCAAGCAAGCAATTCAACCCACCACCCCCGAGCAAAGCAAATAGTAACAAAAAAAACTCTGCCGTGCAATCAACATCTGCCCAACACACTGTCTGGTTGGCTCCTGCATTGGGGCGTTGGACAGTATCCAGAAGATGAAGAACAGACTGCGCAGAGTTTCACGCTTGGCACCACTGCATTTGAGATGGGGATGCCTAGGTAATTCGGGGCCCTAGACCACTCCCCCTATACACATTCAAATAAAATAAAACGGTAATAACTATTGATGAACGTTTTTCTTATTGTAATTTTGTCTAGTGATTGTCAGATGCTGTCACAGGGGTAATTTCATTATGGATACTTTTTTAAGAGGCTGGGCTCAGCAAAATTAAGAAAATAATTGCTACAATTATAAAACATATATACTTACAATATCATGTAACGTCAAACAGTTTACAAATATGTAATGTTATACTTATACAGATAAACAGAAATCAACATGCATTTTGCATGTCAGAGGACATTTAAGGCCATTACGTTACACGACGATTTGTACTACGTGTAGTATCGAGCAGGACATTCAACCAAAAGCAAGGGCGTTATCCTTATATAGCCCAGGCCCGGGGGGGGGGGGGGGGGGGGTGCTAATTTGACCCCCTCTTAGATCTCGGCCATTTGTTGACCGATTTTGACTAAACTTGGCGTGCCTATGTGTCCCATCATGTATTTTTACAAGAATTTATAGTTCAATTTTATATATCAATTCTTATTCTTAATTTTTCGTCTAATTAATATTGCAAATATGCAAATTTGTTCAAGGAATTCTCATTTTCTCCAGTCTTCCCCCATTTATGGAGAAAATGCAATCAAATTTGCATGTTTGTAGCTTGTCATATAATCTTAAAGATAGCTCCAGTATATCCGGGAGGGCAGGCGCAAGTATTTCCATTCACAACGTCAGTATAGGACGCTGAATTCTAGCAGGGGTTCGGGGAGCATTCGTCGAAATCTGTAGATAAAATAATGATAATGATTTTAGCACCAATTAAATTGACAACACCAACAACATCAACAACGACCCCAATAACCCTTCATTTGATATGGTGAAGATGTGCATTTGCTTTGAAGCCTGTGAAAATAAATTTGATTTATAAACTTTTGATTTCTTTGCTAATTGTTCATTTACATGATATACATGTATTTTGGGTCAATTTTGCCTATCTTTGAACATTAACAAAGAGGAACGCTCAACCATAAGCCAAGGCATTCAAATACAAAATAATATTAATAATACCAATTATAATACCCACAACAACAATTATAACAAATAACAAAACCAAACAGCACTCCCATAAACTCACCTATTTCACAGCAGTTTCCGACATATCCTGCTACGCATGTGCAGATGTATCCATTCACCTGGTCGGTGCACGTGCCTCCATTCTGGCATGGTGAAGATGCGCATTCATCTATGTCTGCGACAAAACAAGAGGGACAAAAAACACAAGATTTAAAAAGGGATCTAGTAACATTATCAAAATCCTCAAAACTTACTTGGAAATCAAAAGGTTCTCACATACATCATGTTATTCGTATTACCAACAGAAGCATGGAACAGTGTGATAGTAATATGTCGAGATGATATCAAATATAACAATATATGTGAGCCTTAGCTAAATAAAAATAAAAAAACGTCGGTAATTGAGATTCTCTGCAATTTGTCATAATAACTATTATGTGAAAGAGTTGAAAATCTAAATTTGTCAAGTTTGTATGCTTTAAGAGTATAGACATTGCTTATACACTGTCAACATTTGGAGGGTTTGCTAACTAAGGATCTTTGATGCACCCTTTCAGTGGGAGATGGAATCGAATTCTTGACCTGCGCACGCAGGTCTGCTCATCGTTTTAGTGCCACAAATTGCAAAGAAAACGGCCTGGATAAATAACTTTGCCAGCTTTTTGTGTGCAGCTCCATAAAACATACGAATTAGTATGACATTAGCGATTATATCAGAGACAGAAGCTTATAGTAGTAAACCAATTCTCCTTAGGTGGAATGGACTACTTACTACTGTTTTTCTTTAGATTGGTATTACATGATTGTTGGGTGGTGGTTTCCTGTAAGGGACAAGGAACATAGAGATGGAGAGGAGAGGGGTTTTGGGAATAAAACTGTGTATCTCCATTTACCTGTTTCGCAATGAGTCCCTTGATACCCATCGACACACGTGCAGGTGTACATGTTGAGCATGTCATTACAAGTCGCTCCATTCAGACAGGGCGTTGAAGCACACTCGTCGATTTCTGTGTATATACAAAGATGGAAACCATTAAAGTGAGCGCGTCATCGCGTTGTTGAGGGCGATATCCGAAGAGCTGAACAGACTGCACAGAGTTTCACGATTGGAGATTGTGATGCCTAAGTCGGGGCCCTAGACCACTCCTCCCTATAAACATTCAAATGAAATATAATGGTAATAACTATTGACGCGATTTTAACTAGCAGTAACATTTTTAGTTGTCGCGTTTTTTAAACGCCCTATTATTAACCGTTTTGAATACCCGAAATTCCATAAAAATCCCTGGCTTGCATTTATTAGGGGGAGGGTGCTTTGCTCATTTGTTTGCTCATTATGCGTAAGCGGTATATGACTTTACACACCACACAGCTGGTCGAGGGTGTTTAAATTGTTGTTGTTTCAATTTAACACTTTAAGTGCTACCATTGCAGACACCTTAAATGTAATGTCCATAATAGAGCAACAATCATTATTTCGTTTTTTACAAGAGTTTACCCGTAACTTTCTCAATGTTGTAATTCCCGCTGTAATTGTCGCTGAACACATGACAGCCAAAGCAATCGGGAAATTGTTGATGTAAATTTGATAAATCAAATACCGTACTTGATATCACATGTCTCTATGTGCACGTTGCAAAGTTAGAAGAATGGAACGCAACGGTGACACGAATTACAAGTTAAATTTAACTAAGTGGTCATTTCCTGTCAAATCACCCCAAATTTGGGAATTTTTCATCGTACCCCCTTTAAATTTGCTAAAATTTGGTAGGAATGAAGATTCAGGCTTATACATCCCAAATTCCAAGATTTAGTTGTTTCGTCCAAACGGTTTGTTGTGTTTTTGTCCAAAATGAGTGATTCTAACTGTTTTCAAATGACTATTTCTCGGTTACTAAACGTCCAAAGTGGGTTAAAGTGGTATCATTTGAAAGAGTATTTAATCATGAATCTAGATATAGTAATGATTTTTTTCGATGGAGGGGTATAACACCCAATAGCATATTGATATTTACTTTGAACTTTAAAGGGGTAGTTAAGTTTTGGTACAGAGGGCGCTGCACATCACAATTTTTTTGTGAGGTACTGAAAAACTGAGTGTCGAATTTGAGAGAACATGCAATTTTAATGGCAGAATAAACTTTATTTGGTCAAAATCGACCCAGAAACGCCTGAAATATCAATAAATATATCTGATCTTATAATTATTTGGGGCCCAAGTAATTAGATGATTTTTAGAAAAAAATAAAAAAATGCTTGCACTTTTTCAAAAATGTTCCAAACCGTTTTTTAAATAGTTGTTGATGATCTCACTATATATTCATCATATCAAAACATCACATGCATACTTTTGTATGAAAAATGGTTTAAAGCAATGCCTTTTTAAAAAGCGCCCTCTTGTGTTTTAATGGTTCTTTTTGAATGATAATAGGCTTTTTTACTTAGTCGTTTGTACGTTTGTATACCTTTCGAGCATGGTGGAGTTATAACTATTAGTTTATAATGTTACTGTGCAGGTTTTGGCTACTAAAGTTCAGCCTTACCAAAACTAAACTACCCCTTTAAATCGACAATGTAGATCAAATATATTTTTGCTGAAATACATCAGAAATTGTTCCCTTGGATGTCATTAATAATATATAAAAGAATTGGAGATATATTATTTGTTGTTTTATTTTTATCACCAATTTTACTTTTTATACAATTCTTAATGTAGTCCCACAAGCAAATCCATGTGTTAGATTCACATATCTCAAGAGCTTTTATGACATCTTTACTTCATTTGACTATTTTGACCATTAAACTTCATACTCTGACAGTGAAATTGCACATTATTGGGAGCACATTAAATGTAGAATGTCATGGTCATAATTTGATGAAATAATTTCATGTATTTTCCAACTGAATTTTCACCAATTTCCCCAAAAACTATTTCAGATTTTGAAGGAAAACAGAGTTCTGGTAAGGAGAGTACAGTTTTGGTCAAACTGAATTTTAGTAACCAAAACCTGCATCATTACATTACAAACTAATAGGCCTAGTTATAACTAGAAAGGAATACAAAATTACAAATGACTTAGTAAAGATCCTGTTATCATTAAAAAAGAGCCGTAAAACTCAAGAGGGCGCTCTGTAAACACTCATCGGTTTCAACCATTTTGAATAAAATATTGTGCATGTGATGTTTTGTTGAAATAGTGATTAGATAGAGAGATAATCAACAATTATTTAAAAACCTATTTTGTAACTTTTTGAAAAGAGGAAGCATTTTTTTGAAATTTTTAACGGCTGGTTCAAAATTATCGAATAAGTGTGGGGCCCCACATTTATTACAAATTGCTATGTTTATGGATATTTCAGCCGTTTCTGAACCGATTTCGATCAAATAAAGTTTATTCTGTCATTAAAATATTATGCTCTTTCAAATTTTACACTCAGTTTTTCATTATCTCACAAAAAATTATTTAATGTAGCGCCCTCTCTACCAAAACTCAACTATCGCTTTAAGCTCCAACAGAGACTCATTATGTTATGTCAATCAAAGTTCTATTCATTCCAACTGCTGGGAAATTTGTAAAGACCATAATTATTCATGGTAACCCTGTGCCACCAGATCCTTTTCAGTACTAGCAATGTAAATCCCCTGCTTAGTGACACAGTCAGACAAAAGATCTTTTGTCACTCCAGTGGAAAGTTTTTCTATTGATATTCAAAATGTTCTAGCCAAAAAGTTTAAGGTAAACAAATGTGGGACTATGTGTAGAATCTGATAAAAACAATCTTTTTAATATACAAATTAAATGAAAAATAATTTATCTCAATTTTTTCATATTTTGTATAAAACATCTATAAGTACAATTTAGACTAAATTCTGACCCAAAACTATTTGATCCACATGGTTAAATCATAGTTCAAAGTAAACATATTGTAGTTATTGCATTTTAGACCCCTCCTACATGAAAAATAGTACTTTGTCTAGATTGATAATTAAATGCTCTTTCAAATGTTACCACATTCGACAAAAGTTTCCCAGTGGTAATCGAGCAAGGGCCACTTGAAATTTGCTAGCCACGCCCATTTTTGCCAAAACATGGAAGAGAGGATGTGCTGTTGCGCTAAGTCCGTAAGGCAAATAAGGCTAAAATTTGAAATTTGGGCTTTTAAAACCTCAATTACCCTAATTACCAAATTTGAGAGAATTTGAAGAGGGTGCGATGAAATCCATCGGGTGATTTGACATGGAATGACCCTAAGCTTAAGTGTACTGAAGGAAAAAAATGAGCACTGTCGGCGATTGCGAGTTCGGACCTTGCGTTGTTGGCGCCTGCGTTGTCGGGTTTTCAGTGGTAGAGGCTTGCGTGGTCAGGGCCTGAGTGGTCTGATCTTGTGTGGTCGTAGTTGGCGTCGTTTGAGCTGGCGAAGTCGTAGGCGGAGCCTGTGTGGTCGAAGCTGGTGTGGTCGTAGACGGGGCCAGTGTGGTTGTGACTGCCGTGGTTGCCAACGGTGTAACTGTAATAACGCAAAAGCAAGTAATCTCAAATGCAATATTAGATCTTCACTTATGCGGTAATGTTGACATGTGCAAAAACTGGCAAATGGTTGATAAAATGTGTAATTCTCTAAATATTCAATGGCGGATCTAGGGGGGGGGGGGTTCAGGGGGTTTAACCCCCCCCCCCCCTTGGGCTGCCAAGTGAAAATGTATCAGTGAAAAAAGTGAAAAAAAATCACTTACGGGGGTTCAAAATAGCAAAAATAATTCGCCGCTTCGCGGCTCATGGACGATGCTCAACATCGTCATTGGGTCAAACCCCCCCCCCCTTAGCAAAAAGCTAGATCCGCCCCTGATATTTCATGGTCAACGAGTGTCATGGTATGACCGAGTAATGAGTGAAAATGCAAACTGACATACGCTAACTTATCGCACTGACTGTGTACATAATTATGCACTAGAATATTACAAATATGAAAACTTCAATCATACCTATCTTCATATAACGAAAGAGAAATTTGGAAAACCGAAAGTTGTTCAATGCTTCTATTTATGATACGAATAGTATGAGGTATTTGGGTACCGCTGCCGCGCTGCGCGGCTTGAGTTCCCAGTAAGTTTTATGGATTTTGTGTTACTAAAATTATGTACAAAAATAAGCCCCAAAATGAACAACATTTAGACCTACAATTACAAACAGCGAATGTAGCTTTATGATAACATAACACAAACAATTTAGCAACAGAGTTTGTAGAAAAGAATTAAGAGCGTGGTCCGCGTTTGCGTGGACGGACCTTGTGTGGTCGGGGATAGCGTGGTTGGAGCTTGCGTGGTTGTTGCCTGTTCGGTCGTAGCTGGCGTTGTTGTAACTGGTGTGATCGTAGGCGGGGCCTGTGTGGTTGGGGCTTCGGTGGTCGGCAATGGCGGAACTAACGTAAACATAGAAATTAAAATGCAACATGAACATTCAAAATGTACTGAGTTATTTTTATGTTACTTTATAAGATTAAAGGGATAGTTGAGTACTGGTAAGGAGAGTACAGTTTTGGTGAAACTTAATTTTAGTAACCAAAACCTACATCATTACATTACAAACTAATAGTTATAACTAGAAAGGAACACAAAATTACAAATGATATAGTAAAGATCATGTTATCATTCAAAAAGAGCCGTTAAAACGTAAGAGGGCGCTCTCTAAACACTCATCCGTTTCAACCATTTTAATAAAATATTGTGCATGTGATGCTTTGTTGAAATAGTGATTAGATAGAGAAATAACCAACAACTATTTAAATACCTATTTTGTAACTTTTTGAAAAGAGGAAGCATTTTTTTGAATTTTTAACGGCTGGTTCAAAATTCTCTAATAAACCTGGGGCCCCAGGTTTATTACAAATTGTTATATTTATGGATATTTCAGCCGTCTCTGAACCGATTTTGATCAAACAAAGATGATTTTATTATTTAAATATTATGCTCTTTCAAATTTTACACTCAGTTTTTCATTACCTCACAACAACAAAAAGTAGTCTAGCGCCCTCTCTACCAAAACTCAACTATCCCTTTAAGTAATGTTAGTTATTGTTCAGTCGAAGTTACGTATACCTCATAATCCGATAATGACCCTGATGGTTTAATTTTACAGCTCAAGTAGGAACATTTTCTGCTCATCGCTATGAAAACTGCTTTCGGAAATGTTATGGAATTTGTCATGCCATCAATAGTGTAATGTAAGTTATTCCATGCAGTCCTTTGTAGTTTGAGGCAAAAATACTTTCTGGTGGTCACTGGACTGATGTCGGAATTTTAAGGGAGATCGAATGTGTGGGTTTGTTTCCTGTTGCAGTTTGATCACTAATAATTATTGCGTGACTTCGATATCACAGTAATGGTCCGAGTAGTCAGTACCTTGTACAGATCATCATTTTATGATAATAGGATTTTTGTGGGTGTGCCAAGTTTCTAGTTGAGTCTTCTCTCTTGGAGGGTTGGAAGTTCTAGTTTAGAGAGGGCTTAATAACATAATAGAGGAAACTTAAGTTGAAGGATCGTAGAAAAAAATATATAGTCATTCAAATACAAGTCGCGCTGGGTGTTGACTGCTATTCACGATTTTAACGATATGAAATGGGGTGGTTGATTTGCTTTACATCTTTGAGAATACATTGGAACATGATTCCCATAATCTCTCTGTTGAATGTTGATTTTAGAGAAAAGAAAATCACATGACAAATTTCTCAAGTAAATCATATGGGTTGAATCTTCCAAGTGTCAAAATAGCGCATTATATTCGAATGATAACAGCCACATAATTGACACATGATTGAGACGTTGAGATATCATTTTACCATTTTGCATGATTTAATGCTGTAAAACTATAAGGCGCAAACAGTTTATAAATAAATACATGAATACAAAAATGAATTGAAGTCGAACTATTAATTGTCTTAATTCATGATTACATCGACAAAAGACACTTGGCCCTCAGTCGAAATATCTAGTCGCTTGGTCTGGTCAGTTTTCTCGGGAACCATTTCCTTTCTATTCACAGATAAACGCTTTTAAACTGTACATCTCCCATATCAGATCCAACTATGGGCGTCGATCACGAGGGGGAGTAGGATCACAGGGGTGAGGTGGGGGTACGTGGTATTAATTGTTATCCCTCCTATATTGTGGGTTCAGAAATATAAAATAACATTAAAATGTAGGGACATTGCCGCCTCTCATTCATAATAATTATTATGAAAGTTTATAGTTTTCTTCTTTAAACAACATGTTGAGAGTGCTAAACTGCCAAAATACAAAATCTTCCGGGGGCTGCGCCCCCTGGACCCCCATTAAGGCCATCTGACCCAGCCCCCTGTAAAGCCTTATTCAGGATTTCTCACTATGCTCACTAAAATTGAGCTAACTATAATACCTTACCTTATATTTCTCTATGTATCCCTAATTATGGTTTACGTGTTTATATGCCCCATTATCTATTTCATTCTCACCCAAAAGTCAACTCAAGTACTCAAAACATTTACCAATGATGAAATATATTTGTCGCTACATCATTTAAGGAAACTGCCAACATACATGAGCCGAGGCATTCAGGTACCTGGATCATTAAAGGGCAATATAACCCAAGCAAACTGTTGCTTTCATAGACTTGAAGAGATTGGGAGAAATAATCTCTGAAAGTAAGAGCATAATCGGGCACTTTGAAGATGCCCAATTATTCCTATGGGGAACACAAATTGGAAACGCACTCTGATAAGTTTGTGGACTACTCTTCATATGTTTTGTACACAAATGTTCCCAGTTTTACAGTTTTCTTCATAGTCACACTTTTCCATTCCCCAATCTCATGATATGATGTGTATAAATGTATTCTACAAAACATATGTTGAACTCAAACAAAGGGTTAACATATATTTTGAGAAAATTGAACAAAATTGAAATTTTGTGTACAAAACGTATGGGAGAGTAGTCCACAACTTTGCCAGAGTGCGTTGCCAATTTGAGTCACTCATAGAAATAAATGGATATTTTCAAAGAGCCATAGTGTTCTTATTTCTTGACCGATTGTGCTCAAATCTTTAGGGACAATTCATCCTTCATCATTAGTGTCTTATAGTGCATTTTGTCCGGATTTCATTGTCCTTTAAGGTTTAACAGTGAGATTTTTCACAAGAAAAAAATATTTTGTTTCCAGATGTATACCCTCTCTACCCACATGAACCCTCTCTAACATCAGCAACGTATGATTATACCTCTGCCATTATACAAGCAAAATATGTCGAACAAAGTAGATTAGAATTAACAGCTCTTCCCCTTCAAACTAATTATATAACTTCATAATGTTTTTTCTTCTTCCAAAAGTTACTCTCAGGCTTCAACCATACCAATATCATTGTAAGATACCGGTCTGAATGATGTGAGTATGTTTCATTCAGGAAGAAAACTGTTTAATTACTGAAAGGGTGAACATTAAGGTGAGATCTTAACCCCTACTGCCCATTGATTTTGCCCGCTCAATCGAAAAGCGTTCCAGAACGACCTTCGGAATTTCATACCCATTTAATGTTTCAGTACTGTTAGCCAAAGGACAGTGTGGCAGTTCCAGGTGATTTTGGTTGAATTTGACAAAGATACAAAACAACTTTAAAATGTTTAACTTGTTCATATTTCAATAATTATTTGAATGAGTTTACCGTTTTTTCTGAGACACGCCGGCGGTAGATTTAAGTCGAAAAGTTGACGGTTGGTTAATCCCTTTTGCTGCCAAATTTTACTGTTTGTGTTACCATGGTTACAAACTTTAAATTCAATATCAGTTATATTATACATCTCATGTGGCACGGTGTGAGTAAACAAGTAACACACATTTGGATTTCTTTTGCGTAATATCTTGTTGTTGTTTAATTTGTAATAACAGATCGTCTCTCTTGTTATAATCTAGACATTTATTTTTCATAGTTGCACATTTGTGATCCCCTTGTTAATCTGTTTCGAACGTATTTTAATGACGCCAAAAAGAAAATGCATTCGCATAGCAATGCTATAATCATTCCAATATTAATTATATTATGTTAATATAATAATTATTAGATAAATTTTGCCTCTGATGAAAATTCTTCAAGGATCGAAAGCTATTGATTCTCATTTTGTGTCACTGGTGTGTTTCCTTCATGAGTATAATTAGATAAATTATAGATAATAAAACAATAATAATAAAGTTACAAATGGCAAGCATATCATAAATTTTAAATACTAATAAATCATTCATCAGCTATTAATGTTAATGCATTGACGTTTATTTTCCGATAAAAACATCGCAGTGATAACTGAGCATGAGAGCAATCCATTAACTTTGCAAACTCCAAGCAAAATCACTTGGAGCGTTCACACTTCTATTGTACTTTAATGTTTGGCTTTGTTGCAAGCCAAATTTCAAAAGTTGCGAGATTATTGGGGATTATTGTCTGATATGAAAGAAAATGTCATTTAACAGCTTGCCTAAAAAATTTTTTTCGTGGAGTTATAGACCTCAAAATAATAAGGCGACGTAACGTCCCTAACTGTGAATCATACGAGTATTCACCTGTGCAAAATTTCACTCACGATAGCTGCCGGTGCATTCCAGGGAGCCCCCGTTGTTGAAATATCCATAAGTATATCAGATTGTAAATGTGGGAGACCGAGTTTTAATCATTAATTTTAAAATGCTACACATTTTTGAAAATCTACCCAAATGGTTTTAAATTGTTTTTGAAAATTATATCTCTATTGAATAACTATTTTAACCAAACATTACAATGAAATTTGTTGATACAAAAATTGGTTTAAACTTGAGGTGTCTAGAAGGCGCTATCTTGTGTTTACGGCTGCATTTTTAATGAAAACAGTCCTGTAACTCATAACTGTTAGTTTTGTAATGAGTGCGTTGCCAATTTGAGTTCTCCATAGGAATAAATGGGCATCTTCAAAGAGCCACAGTTTTCTTGTTTATGGCCCGATTATGCTCTAACTTTCTCTTCAAGTCTATGAAAGCAACAGTTTGCTTGGGTTTCATTGCCCTTTAAATGGATCTAGTAACTTTGTTGACATGTGAAAAAAGTGATGAAGGGTTGATGCAATGTATATTGTTGTTATCTCATTATGTCCCCAGGGTATTGTGTGAAAATTTCAAGTCAAATGGACATTGCATGGCCAAGTAATGAGCGAAAATGCAAAGTGATATTCACTGACTCACTGCACTCACTTTGAACACGGTAAGAAAAACTCCGGGGGAGTTTTTCTTATCTGAATACTTCAATCGTACATATCTTTGTAACGAAAGGGACATTTGAGAAAACCGAAACCGGTCCCATGATTTTATTGTTAATACGAATACAACAAGGTGTGATGGAACCGCTAGAATTAAAATTTTATTTTGAGGATTTGGACAATGTTACTAAATCCCTTTAATGGATCACTTTTACAACATCGCAAGGAATTTTAAAACGTCAATATATATTTCATCGAAGTCATATTGAAGATGTTGAATGATAAAATGACTAATTACTTGTCAATCAATTATGAATTTACAGTTGATGTATATAGGGCTGTTGCATGATTAATCTAGGCTAGGGATAACATGATAAAGCATGGCGAAATTTTGTTTATTTTTATGCTACGACAAGTACAAGGTTAAAGTGTGGCCTGTAAAGTGTCAGATATTGCCCAAAATGACATTTGAGACTTCAATCCTGTATTAAAATCATTGTAAGATATGTCCGAATTATGTGTGAAAGTTTCATCGTAAAAGAACACTGCTTTCCTGGTTAAAAAAGCGAAAATATGCGTCAGCTTTTACAAAGGACATTTATGAGGTTTATGACCGTTTGTTAACGCTTTTGAGCTGAATGATAGATATCGTCATACTAACGGGGCATTTGAAAAAATCTAACCCTATTTTATTCTTCTCTTACCATAAGCTAAACAACACGGTAGAAGAGAAACGAGGAAGCTCCAAGTAATTTTCGTGGAGTTAGACACTTTACAGGCCTCACTTTAAAATAAGGGGAAGGAACTCCTAGCCTTTTGACTTACTGGATGTGATGAGAGCATAACTCTTGTCATTTCTAGTCACTTATTTCCTCATGAATATTCCCAATAATGAAAATAATCAATATTTTATGGCCCACTGTCGTCTGCTCTCAATGCCAACAGGAGGCGGCCATTTCTTCAACTACTCGCGGTGAAATGACGTGTCAGGCGGAGAACACAATAGCGGGTTACGATAATGCTATTGTGTTCTCCGCCTGCCACGTCATTTCACCGCGAGTAGTTGAAGAAATGGCGGCCTCATATGGGCATTGAAAGCAGACGACAGTGGTCTATAGAATATTGATTATTTATGTAATCCGGAATATTCATGAGGAAATAAGTGACTAGCAATGATAGTAGTTATCCTCTCATCACATCCAGTAAGTCAAAAGGATAAGGGTTAATTCCCCTTTAAGTTCAATGTACATTGTATAATGCTAATAAGACGGCAAGTGTAAAAGAGTTAAAGCTGAGAACTTACCTTCACAGAGAGCTTGGGCTGTATTTACCAGAATACAATCAAGGTTATTCAGCAATTGGGAAGTAAATAAATAAGCTACACAGTTTTCACTGGTATCGGTGACTGGAGATGCGGACCACCATCCTCCACCTATGTGGATAGAAACACAGAACATAATATGTGACAGCCATTATCATTATACTGCTATGCATTGCATTATGCATACAAGTTATAACTACAAATTAAATCAAACCCACTAATTTTCGATATCGATATCCCTCCAATATGTATCTGCTATGGAAGATAAAACAGGCCACAACAGAATTTAAGAGAAATGTTAAAATGGTGATACCAGCGGATAATAATCATGACAGTAATGTTCCAAGCGCGTGATTTTTAGTAGTTCGTACTATGTAGGTAACTAACTTATACATATATTGCAATCTCATTTATATTAAAGGGGTAATTAAAGGGGCAGTTTTGGTATAGAGGGCGCTGCAATTTTGTTTGTGTGAGGTAATGAAAAAATGAGTGTAAAGTTTGAAAGAGCATACAATTTTAATGTCAAAATAAACTTTATTTGATCAAAATCGGTTCAGAAACGACTGAAATATCAATAAATATATCCGATCGGAATAAATCTGGGGCCCAGATTTATTCAATGATGTGTAAAAAAATTTAAAAAATGCCTACACTTTTTCAAAATTTTCATTATTTAAAAAAAAACATCACATGCATTATTTTGTATGGAAATTGTTTGAAACCAATGCTTTTTAGAAAGCGCCCTCTTGTGTTTTAATGGCTCTTTTTGAATGATAACAGGCTTTTTAATTAGTCGTTTGTAATTTTGTATACCTTTCGAGCATGGTGGAGTTATAACTATTAGTTTGTAGTTTTATGGTGCAGGTTTTGGTTACTAAAATTCAGTTTGACCAAAACTCTACTATCCCTTTTAATTATGGAAATATTTAAAGGGATAGTTAAATTTTGGTTTTAATAGGGCGCTTCAAGAAATATTTTTTGTGAGGTAATGATAAAATAAGAGTAGAATTTGAAAGAGCATGCAATTTTGATGACATAATCAACTTTCTTTGATTAAAATCGGTTCAGGAACACCTGAAATTATCCATAAGTAAATATCAGATTGGAATAAATGTGGGAGACCAACTTTTATTAATTATTATGCTACACATTTTTGAAAATCTACCAAAATGTTTTTAAATTCTTTTGTATTATATCTTAATCTTTTAATGGCTCTTTTTGAATGATAACAGGCTTTTTAATTAGTCGTTTATAATTTTCTATACATTTCGAGCAGGGTATTAGTTAACTATTAGTATGTAGTGTTATTGTGCAAGTTTTGGTTACTAAAGCTCAGCCTTACCAAAACTGTACTACCCCTTTAAAGATGAAAACAATGTCAGCAAGCAAAACCTGAATAATGGGTTTCACTTTAATATCATTGGAAAAATCAAACACTAGAACTTCACAGAGTGCTTCCGTATTTCGAAATTGAAGCCGAGTGTTAAAAAAATCTCCTTGATTTCGATTGTAAGATATGATTAACTTATAAAGAAAACAATAATAGCTTGTTACGAACGAAAAAATAAATGTTATACTAATTAAATTTGTTTTGTATACTTTGTACAATGAGTTTGTAATTTTTGTATTGTATAGCATTTGTATTTTCCTGGTTGATTGAAACATGCATGGAAAATAAACCAGAAACTTAAAACATGAAACTATACGCTTGTTTGTACAATCATTTTTGACTGGATATTATAATTACCCGCATTAAGCTGCGTCCCATCATTGCAGGCAAATGTTCCTTCTACCGTGCCATCCGTACAGCCAACCCACAAGAGAAAAGGGGGAAGAACGACGTTACTACCGACATACGGTGCGTTACCGACAGCTATTCTCTCAGCGTTGTCATTGGGCACGAACAAATCTCCTCCTATTCCTGCACACGATACGACCGCATCAGCATACGTCACCCAGGCAGTGGTCTGAAACTGGTAGCATCCTGATCCTATGCTCTCCCATCCACCTGTAGGACACGCAGCGTCTTGATATTTGAAGAAAAAATTAAATTAATATGGACAAGCTATTACGCATTTTCTTTTCTAGAATGACGGGTGTTCCTCACCAGGGAAATAGGACCTAGTAATTTTCATTTTGTTTTTGTCCATATGTAAACCAATATGAACAAAGACATTCATAAATGTTTAAATATTTGAAATGAATTTTTGTTTAGCCAACTCCTCTGTAATGAAAGACAAACTGATTACCATGAATAAAATTACTTGCGCTTAGAAACCCTGAATTAAGCGCTATATAAATGCTAACTAGTATTATATTTAATTTAAATTTGTGTGAAAAATTTAGTTTCAGTATAATTATTTACTTTCTGTGTGGAATTACATGTATACCAAATTCTTCGGGTTTTCGGTTACCATATCAGTTAATGCAGTAACATTTAGTACGACAGTGTTCGCATATGATAAATGGGGAAAAGTTATAAAATCTGGTGAAGTCGAATATGAAAGCTGTAAACATTACATAAGGTGGTAATCAAAATAATAGGAGCGCACGGCTCAGAAACAAAGGAAATATAAAGCCTCATGCTTCTTTATTATTTTAGTAATATAGGTTTTCCCGCTCAATTTTACACTTTTTTCAATCGAATTCATTAAGGGTCATTCAAATTCACGCATTACCGCGTAATCGTTGTTATCGGTCTTTCAAATTCCGAATAAGTGCAATTCATGCATACGCATAAGCTTTTGTGAATAGACACAGGAGTTTATGGGCACTCGAATTCGCGAATGTGCAGCCAATTGACCATATCTTGCTTATTCTCCATCGATTTTCTCCCAGATTTTGATATGTTGTAGCTGAGGTTATGCTTTAAAAGTAATGTGGTCTTAGCTATCCAACAATATGAATTTAAGAACTATAGTGTGTCTATATACAATTATAATTAGTCTGCCGCGCATCAACATTATATCTTGTATTTGCCAATGCACAGTGCAATCTTTTTATTCATATACCATCATTTTTTTTTCTATCTGTCAAGTGAACAAGGGCTGGCGTCGTGGTACGAATCTGTCACTCTAGATCTGTCTAATTGTCGTGGGTTCGAGTCCAAGGCAATATTTTGTTTACTTTATTTTGTCTTCTTTTTCTTTGTTTTTCGGGGGGGGGGGGGGGGAATGTAATAATATTGATATGATGATTGAGTAGTTATTTTTGGAATCATCATTTCATCTTAACAAATAGATACGTATCGCCTTAATTCGTCAAAGTGACGAATTCAAAATCTAGTTAAAATTATGTTTGACCAAAATCCCGTAGTCAAGAGTATCTGAATTCGGATACTAAATCCTCTATAGTATTCGAATCGTGAACGATCGGAGGACAACATTAAAGGGATAGTTGAGTTTTGGTAGAGAGGGCGCTAGACTACTTATTTTGTTGTGAGGTAATACAAAACTGAGTGTAAAATTTGAAAGAGCATAATATTTAAATAATAAAATCATCTTTGTTTGATCAAAATCGGTTCAGAGACGGCTGAAAAATCCATAAATATAACAATTTGTAATAAAGCTGGGGCCCCAGGTTTATTAGAGAATTTTGAACCAGCCGTTACAAATTCAAAAAAATGCTTCCTCTTTTCAAAAAGTTACAAAATAGGTATTTAAATAGTTGTTGGTTACTTATTTCTCTATCTAATCACTATTTCAAAAAAACATCACATGCACAATATTTTATTCAAAAAGGTTGAAACCGATGAGTGTTTAGAGAGCGCCCTCTTACGTTTTAACGGCTATTTTTGAATGATAACATGATCTTTACTACGTCATTTGTAATTTTGTGTTCCTTTCTAGTTATAACTATTAGTTTGTAATGTAATGATGCAGGTTTTGGTTACTAAAATTCAGTTTCACCAAAACTGTACTCTCCTTACCAGAACTCAACTATCCCTTTAAGACCTACAATTACAAACAGCGAATTTAGCTTCATGATGTCCGTCTCAATGAACATGCTGCACGCGGAAAATATGTGCAAGGTATTAAAGGGATTTATAATTAAATGATGCTTGAATGGTCGTAAATCATTTTCACGTCCAAGTTACAGGATAAAAAAACAGTTGTTGACACAAGATAAATACCATAGCACAAACAATTTAGCAACAGAGTATGTAGAAAAGAATTAAGAGCGTGGTCGGCCCTGGCGTGGACGGACCTTGTGTGGTCGGGGCTTGCGTGGTCGGAGCTGCTGTGGTTGTTGCCTGTGAGGTCGTAGCTGGCGTTGTTGGAACTGGTGTGGTCGTAGGCGGGGCCTGTGTGGTTGGGGCTTCCGTGGTTGGCAATGGTGGAACTAACGTAAACATAGAAATTAAAATGCAACAAGAATATTAAAAATGTACTGAGTTATTTGAACTTTTACTTAACATGCTTAATACGAGTAGGTAATGTGCGTATTGTCCAAATGTTCAGTCGAAGTGACGTATACCTCATAATCTGATACTGAATGGAACAAATAAATTGATACAGAACTTACAAACTAAATACAGTGGTGTATGTATCTTGATGAAAATAATAAAAAGGCAACGTGTGTAAATTATGTGAAAGTATATTCGTGTTAAAAAAGTGCAGGGAAACTTTCTTAGCTTATGCAGTCATGAACATTTTTCAGACCTACGGAATGGTGTTAGCGTGTTCGTAGTTTTCAATTAGGGCAACATTATTTTTTTTATAAAGGAATTGATGTGCACAGACATTTATATGCAAATAATACAACTGTATTATCCTTATGAAAAAATAATGTATCACCGTATGCTTCGAAAACCCTTTTCATTGTTGGCCTGACTTTCACAAAATAATGGCGTGCCTACCATATTATGTTCTTATACATTTAAGTACGCACAATGTCATGTAGTCGATTTCTGTCGTTTAAATCTGGAGATATATGTGTCGATGGTAAAACTCAATCCAAGTAAATTTTCTGGTTTGATGTACCGACCCTGATGGTATAATTGTACAGCTCAAACAGGAACATTTCTGCTCATCGCTATTAAAACTGCTTTCCGAAATGTTATCATGGTTATGGAGTTTGTCATGCCAGTAATTGCGTAATGTAATTTATTCCATGTAGTCCTTTGTTTGTAGTTTGGGGCAACATACTTTCTGGTGGTCACTGGACTGATGTCGGAATTTTAAGGGAGATCGAATGTGTGGGTTTTGTTTCCTGTTGCAGTTTGATCACTAATAATTATTGCGTGACTTCGATATCACAGTAAGTGGTCCGAGTAGTCAGTACCTTGTACAGATCATCATTTTATGATAATAGGATTTGTGTGGGTGTGCCAAGTTTCTAGTTGAGTCTTCTCTCTTGGAGGGTTGGAAGTTCTAGTTTAGAAAGGGCTTAATAACATAATAGAGGAAACGTAAGTTGAAGGATCGTAGAAAACATATTTTCCCAGAAGAAAACAACGTTTGACTGATCAAAACTCGTTCAGAAACGGCTGATAATGATATCCTCAAATAAAGCCATTCGAATACAAGTCGCGCTGGGTGTTGACTGCTATTCACGATTTTAACGATATGAAATGAGGTGGTTCATTTGCTTTACATATTTGCGAAGACATTCGAATATGATTCCCATTATCTCGCTGTTGAATGTTCATGTTAGAGAAAAGAAAATCACATGACAAATTTCCGAAGTAAATCATATGAGTTGAATCTTCCAAATGTCAAAATAACGCTTTATATTCGAATGAAAACAGCCACATAATTGAGACGTTGAGATATCATTTTACCATTTTGCATGATTTAATGCAGCTGTAGAACTATAAGGCGCAAACAGTTTATAAATAAATAAATGAATACAAAATGTATTGAAGTCGAACTATTAATAATTGTCTTAATTAATATTTACATCGACGAAAGACACTTGGCCCTCATTCCAAATATGTATAGTCGCTTGGTCTGTGTGGGGGTCTTGGTAGGGGTACGTGGTGTGAATTGTTAATTGTTATAACATTAAAATGTAGGGACATTGCCTGTCGCCTCTCATTTTATCATTATACAAGTTTATGTTGAGAGTGCTAAACTGCCAAAATCTAAAATCTTCCGTGGGCTGTGCCCCCTGAACTCCCATTAAAGCCAAGCTCTCCGTTACTTTGCCTACTCTGCTACAGGGCTATACGTAGACCGATTTTTTGTTAATGCGTTTGCCGTGTGCAACGTAATGAAGTACTGAAATATTCTTCAAACTTCAGATCTTTCCATCTTGCTTTCATTTGAGATTGATATTTTGTAGATCTATTCACAGGTTTCTCGTAAATAAGTCCATGCTAGTTGTATTCTGACAATGAATCAGCTAAACATAGCAAGTGGCCGAAATGTAGGACATTGAGGAGACGCGATCTTTGGTATTTTTTTTCTTGGTAGCTTTTCATTCATAGAATCTAAGTTATAGCGTTGTCCAATTGAAAATATCACATGGGTGTCATATTGATCCCTATTTAGGTACTGAAAACTTTTTTGATGATTTGTAATAAAAAGGCGGACAGTCCCTTTAAAAGGGCCTTTGATATATATTGTAAAAAAGCGCACAAAAAACACATTATTCTGTGAATGTGTAAGTTGTGCTTTATAAGTATTCCCATTCCGTTATCTATTTCCTATATCCACCTACTTCCACCATCATAATACATTTAATTTAATTTTTATATACCACACCTGCTGTACTATTAATTTGAAATGGTTAATATGTGAAACTTGAATACTAAGTAATTAACTGAATAACCTATTTACAACAACAGGAAATAACAAACAAAAATCGATACAAATAATAAAAAGAATGAGTTGAAATTTTACTTTGCACTACAATATAGATCATAATCGATCATGAATGTTGACCTAGGCCCAGCAATGCCCAGTTGTTGCTTTAATAAATTTGCCCAACACCGAATTCATATTCTTACCTTTTACCCTTTTTTAACCTTTTACCTTTCTTTTGGGTAATTACATCTTGTAAATGATTGAGTAAGGTCCACCCAATTAATGAGCAAACAATGCCTATCTTTATTGTTACCCAACGTCCTGTGTTATTGGTTAATTCGACGCGGATATATTGTATTTTCTCATCGTTTCTCCAATATTAATCAAAATATAACAAAACTCATGCAGTAGCAAACCAGTTGGGATAATCTTACCAACTGTCTCTCACCGCAATCTTTCATACTCGCATCATTTCACTCGCTAGGCCACATCATAGGAATGATACTTCAATTTGGAAGCATATTTGCTAGCTTCAAACGAAACTTTAATATTTCAAAGAAGTAACAATTTCATACCTGAATCAGGCCTGTGAGTTGCTTACCAGAGAGTACGATTAGTGATGAGTTCTTGTTCTGCGCACAGGTGTGCATAAGGGGTGATATCGTCAAAGTGAGAGTCAATCTAATTTCATTATAAAATGCCCATATCCAAATAATCTATAACGCTTTATCACTTTAATATGTCCCTTTAACTTCAAATTTAATTCATTGACCCTATTGCTTATTTATTTCATCAAATGTTTCAACCATAGAACCCAAAATATCCTATCCAACTAAGCTTCTATAATTAATTCAAGAAAATAAATGTCAACTTCGTTCGCTAACACGAGAAGCATAAAGACCGCTTACCCCAAAACCCCCAAAAAGTTGACAAACATGAATTTGATTTTTTTTTTATCTAGCTGGAAAGAGTAGACTCTAAGCTTTAAAATGATATATAACTCATCAAATTTGGACACTCCGAACCTAATCAACAAAGCGATTAAATGTAGGAAAGTGGGAAGGTCTAGTTTTACAGAATGAGGAGAAAAGAGGCTCTAAAGATTATGGTCACTCAGGCGCGTAGTGCGGAGGAGCCTAGAAAACTGCTCATTACTTAACTTTGGCTTCGTTTTAAGACTAAAAATTTGAAAGTAAAGTTTTTAAATTAGATTTTTCAACAAAAATTACATACTTTGGCTCGTAGCGGAGAATCATATACCGCGACTTTTTGGGGGTTTTGGGGTAAGCAGTCACTGACATGAATATTCATGTGATATTCAATACGCCTCGTGATTATTACTATGTTGCCCTCTTACGTTTAAAGCATTATAACTTATATTCTAATCTAATAGTCCAAACTAGTATAATCTACAACCAGGGGACTACTCATATTAAATCGTTCCTTATACACAAAAATAACTTATCTTTGCACAAAATATAATCCTATTTTGTTACAATATCAACAGCTGAAGCATGGAACAGGCTTTGGTTTTTCGAATTTCCTTTCGTTCAAAAATATTTATGTTTAAGTGTATGGATTGCAATTATCCCCTGGAAAGTTATAACCATGTACAAAGTCATTGTAATAAATAAGGAATATCACTCTGCATATTTGCTCATTACTCGGCCATACATTATCACAGACATTATACGTGAAATGTACACACATTACTCATCTAGTAGACATATCCACCTATTACACAGAAGGCACACGGTAAAATACTGAAGGGATGACAAAAAAGTACACGGTAATATATTGTTTAGATGTTGTCACCTATCACCTGGGTGACGAGGTACTCAGTCAAGTACCGTCTGAGGGGTTAGGGCTAGGGTTAGGGTTAGGGTTAGGGATATGATCACTGTACAGATTATCCCACCGTGTCCATCAGATTACAGAAGATGTCATCCCTTCAGTATTTTACCGTGTGCCTTTCTTTTTTTTTTACGGTGGCTTACTGTGTGCTTTTTGTGAATCGGGTGACATATCAGATCACAATAATCAGTTAATCAACCATTCATCCTTTTTTGGACATGTCAACAAAGTTACTACAGATCCGATTTTTTTGAAAATAACAATGTGATCAAATAATTTCGTAGCCGTCAGAGTCAAAACAAAAGTGCTGCAGCTGAATTTGTACAATTGCCATGTTTAGTTTTCGACCATTCCACACTATATATTATGGCTCTGGGTGATTTTATAAGAGTCAAACATATATCTGTTTTAAATAGTGTAAACGTGTCATGCATCACATACCGTAATGCGGCGTTCCCACTGTCGTGCGATCCGTTACGAACGCCACGATTGGCCATTTGTAGCTGATCGTGGAACTTCTCTGAAATTTCAGGTTTGGATACGAGGTGATGCGAGTCGATACGTTCTGGTACGATTTGGTGCGCTTGGATGCGATATGGTTACGATTGGTCAATTTCAGGTGTCACGATCTGGTCTCCCGTTCAGATACGATCATATACGTTCCGATAGGATTGTCCCGATTGAGTCCACGATTGGGTCTCGATGTGACACGATCATCACGATCGGGGTCCCCGATTTGGGACGATCGGGTACGTGCAGATACTTTCGGATACCTTCCGATACGTTCATCACGAACCGATGCGCTCTGTTGCGATAGGATACGATTGTGGTCGCGATGTCTTTCACGATGAGGATCGAGAGTGATCACGATTTGAGCTACGATTGGACTCCAACGGATATATATACAGCCCGACTGACCATGGACTTTATTGTTCCTTGAACAATTCTACAGAGTGCAGTGAACACTATACCCACAATCATTGATGATGGCAGAAGTTGAGGATGATGACAATGTGACATTTGCAGTATAGTAATACTGCAAATGTCACGTCGTCATCATCCTCAACTTCTGCCATGCTTACATTATCGTATGCTTACATTATCGCCAGAGAGGAATAAGACGAGCAGCAGCCAGACCCGCCACAACTCAACCACAAAGGGCCAGGAGAGCTGCAGTCAGGCAGTGCTGATTGCGACCATGGCTCACAGAGGAGAGGAGAGGAAACAACAGCTTGGCCCCAGAGGGTGGCCCCAGCAATCGAGAGGGAACTCATCAGTTTCAGGCAACCCCTCTCACCTGGACTGACTGGCAGTGACATTGAGGCACCTTGTCACTAGAAACAACTATCGGTCCCTTGCGTATGCCCTCAGGTGTGAAGTGTCCAGCATCTCAGAGATAGTTCCAGAAGTGTGTCAGACAATTGTGCAAGCGTACAAAGATGAGGTGTTTAGCCTACCTGTGACCCCTGAAGCCTGGACAGCCGTAGCTAAGAGCAGAGATGGAACACCCCCCCCCCCCCCCACGCCATTGGGGCCCTGGATGGCAAACACATTGCTATCAAGAAGCCACACCACACTGGCAGTCTGTACTACAATTACAAAGGCTTTTTCTCATACCAATCCTAGCGATGGTGGATGCAGATTGCAAGTTTGTGTGGATCGAGCTTGGTGGAAAATGACACATGTCAGATGCTCAGATATTTGGCGACTCTGAGCTGTTCAATGGCCTGGAAGAGGAAGCCCTAGGACTCCCTCACCCTGCCCTCTGACTGCGAGCCCTGATGACCACCAAGACATGCCCTTCTCCATCCTGGGGGATGACGCCTTCGCACTCGGGAACGCCATGACGCCATGCGGCACTTGTTGCTGCTGCTGCAAAGGAGGCCACATTTCTGGCATCCACCGTCTTAGTGTGAGGGATCAAAAAGGAGAACTTATCCCACACCCACTTCTCGATGCTGTTCATGTCAGTAATGACACCTCCTCCGGACCCACTCTTCTTTGCGCGTTTCTTCAGCCGGCCCATCATGGTCCTCATGCTTGTGTACTATGTTTTAAGTTGCGCCACAGTAGTGTCTATCGTGGCAGCCTGTGCAGCCCAGAGATCCTCCTTCTGGGTGACATCCTTGAAACCCGCAAGGCGTTTGCTGTAGAGGACCTAATTTTTCATGAGGAACTCGATGATCTCCTCTTTTTGCTTTTCAGTGAAGGCAGTTACTGTTTTTTTTTCTCTTTGCTTTCTGGGTGGGGGTGGTCTCCTCATCCTCCTCTGGTGCTGCCTCTGGCTGGACTGGTTCAGGCTCAGGGGGTGGGATAGTCTGGCCATTTCCCTTCTTGCGTCTTGTACCCTTGGGTGGCATCTCTCAAAGGCTTCAAAATTACAAGCAGGAGCAAGTTGACAGTGACGATGTGCTCGCTTTAAGTGTAGATCGCTGAATGAGGCGCATTCAATCTTGTCCGGTATATATATGGGCGCGAAATCTCATAACAAATCGTGAACGTACGTGAAAAGCGTGACTAATCTTATCTACTCGCATTTACTCGTATCTATCCGTTTCAACTCGTATCTGCTCGTGAGCCATTCGTGTTAGGTCGTGAACAATGGTAGCCGACAGAGCGCCATAGATCGTGACAGATCGTGGGAGATCGCATCACATCTTAACAGAGCGTGGTGTTTGTCTTGTCCAAGGTTGATCCCGATCACCACGATTTGGAAGCACGATTAGATGCGCTTTGTTACGATCCAATACGATCCGATGCGATGACGATTGATAATTAATCGTGTTGATCGTAGAAATTTTTTGAACCGTTCCAAAAATTTCCTACGATCAACACGATTGCCACGACTGACCTTACGATCTGATAATATCTGATACGATCACCACGATTACTTCACGATCAGATACGAATGGCCAATCGTGGCGATCGTAACTAATCGCACGACAGTGGGAACGCCGCATAACAACGGGATCTAGTAACTTTGTTGACAAGTGCAAAAAGTGATGAGTGATTTATAAAATGTGTATTGGTGTAATGCGATATGTCCACAAATTAATGTTACGAAATTCACGTAACACGTTAATTGGATCCGATGTTTTTTCGCCGAGGAATTAGCAAAAATGCAAAGTGATAGTCAGTTACCCATTGCACTTACTTTGTGCACGGCTTAAATTATTCCGTAGACAGTTTAACATCTGAGCACTTCAATCGTAATTATCTTTTGAACGAAATGGAAATTTGAAAAGCCAAAACCTGTCCCGTGTTTTTATTGTTAATATAAATATGACAAGGTATGAGAGAACCACTAGAGTTCGAAGTAAGTTTTGAGGATCTGGGCAATGTTACTTAGTCCCTTCAACACACGTTGCAAACATGACGGATATCCGGTACCCTGTATAGGTCTTCATAATAGTGAATGAACTGAATAGATGAAAGGCTTATAAGGTTGTTTTGGATATAATGCTAATAAGATGACAAGTGTTAAAAGATGCGAACTCACCTTCACAAAGAGCTTGGGTTGTACTTGTACAACCACTGTTTTGCAGATATTGGGTGCCAAACGCAAGAAATACACAGTTTGTGTTGGTATCGGCGCCTGGAGCAGTGTTCCACCAGCCTGTGTGGATAGAAACACAATATTTGACAGCCATTATCATTTCCTATAATACCATACTTTGCATTATGCATGTAACTACAAATGTTATCAAATACACCATTTATTTTGTATATATATATATCTATAATAATTCAATGACTTTCTGTTACGGAGCATAAGATTGGCCACGACCGCATCAGACAAATGCTCAAATAGTGATACCAGCGGGCAAAACTATTTTCCAAGTGCGTTTTTTTGTCTAGTTCACACTATACAGGGTGGCCCCCCCAAAACGGAACGGGACACTTCCCAAAATAAAGTAACAAACGGATTAGGTTCATCGGAAAGGGTGTCTTTTACAATGAAAATCGATACCAAGAACAGTAATTTTGGTCGTGTAGTTTTTGTTATAGGGTGCTGTGAGTAACACCATGTCAGGTTCCCATTTTTAAAAATTGTTACCAAGTCAGTGCCTGATAAATCGCACTTACTGCTCGTCACATCATCAGACAACCATGCCCATTCTCTCGGCATACAGCTGAATGCACAGTAACAATAGCGCGCGTGTTTCTCGTTGTTCAATGCTATGACGGACAGTAAGTGCGATTTATCAGACACTGACTTGGTTAAAATTGACAAAAATGGGAGCCTGACATGGTGTCACTCAGAGCGCCCTAAAACAAAAACTACACGACCAAAATTACTGTTCTTGGTATCGTTTTTCATTGGAAAAAATACCCTATCCAATGAATATAATCATTTTGTTACTTCATTTTGGGAAGTGCCCCGTTCCGTTTTTTGTTGGGCCACCCTGTAAAGATGATTAACCCGAATGCATTCTTATTTATATAATAGAGGAAAATAATATCCGCAAGCAAAACTTGAATAGTCGGTTTTCACTGGATCATTAGAAAATCAAACATCAACACTTCCCCTGGGTTGTTCGGTATTTCTAACTTAACGTATTTCCTTTTGTTTTTCTTATTTTCGACTGCATGATATGATTGACTTACAATTATTTGTGTTAATTTTAATTAAGGAATATACAAATAATGGTTTATTGTTACGCAAGGAAAATAACTTGTACACAATCCTTTGATATACTTTGTGAAAAGTTAATTGTAATTTGTTTACTAAAATGATTTGTATTTTTTCTTGTTGAAAGTTGAAAATAAACCCGAAACTTGAAACTTAAAACTATTATTGGCTAGATTTGTATGACATTCAAGGTTGACTGATTTTTATCATAATTACCATTACTTAGCTGCGTCCCATCATTACAGTCAAATGTTCCTTCTACCGTGCCATCCGTACAGCCGACCCACAAGCTAAAAGGAGGCATTGCATTGACTGTACTACCGACATACGCTGTGTTACCGTCAACTGCTAACAGCTCGGCCTCGTCATTGGGAACGAACACTTGGCCTCCTATCCCTGCACACGATGTGAACGCATCATCATACGTCACAAAGGCAGTGGTCTGAAATTGGTAGCATCCTGATCCTATGCTCTCCCATCCACCTGTAGGACACGCAGCGTCTTGATATTTGAAAAACAAACATGCAAACACCAACAAATAATTATTTACAAGTTGTAACGTTAAATTTTTTTCTCGAGAATGACTGGTGTTCATCACCAGGGAAATATGACTAGTAATTTCATTTTGTTTTTGACATGTGCAAACCAATTTGAACAAAGACATTCATAAATGTTTAAATATTTGAAATGACTGTTTTTAAAGCCAATTCCTCTGTAATGAAAGACAAACTGATAACCATGGATAATAATACTTGCGCTTAGAAGCCCTGAATTAAGCGCTATATAAATGCTAGCTAGTATTATATTTAATTTAAATTTGTGTGAAAATTGAGTTTCAGTATACTTTCTGTGTGGAATTACATGTATACCAAGTTCTTCGGGTTTTCGGTTACCATATCAGTCAATGCAGTACCATTTAGTACGACAGTGTTCGCATATGATAAATGGGGAAAAGTTATCAAATCTGGTGAAAGTCGAATATGAAAGCTGTACACATTACATAAGGCGGTAATCAAAATAATAGGAGCGCACGGCTCCGAAACAAAGGAAATATACATCCTCATGCTTCTTAATTTTTTTAGTAATATAGGTTTTCCCGCTTAATTTTACACTTTTTTCAATCGAATTCATTAAGGGTCATTCAAATTCACGCATTACCGCGTAATCGTTATCGGTCTTGCAAATTCTGAATAAGTGCAAGCGAATTCATGCATACGCATAAGCTTTCGTGAATAGATACAGGAGTTAATTTATGGGCACTCGAATTCGCGAATGTGCAGCCAATTGACCATATCTTGCTTATTCTCCATCGATTTTCTCCCAGATTTTGATATGTTGTAGCTGAGGTTATGCTTTAAAAGTAATGTGGTCTTAGCTATCCAACAATATGAATTTAAGAATTATAGTGTGTCTCTATGGAATTATAACTAGTCTGCCGCGCATCAATATTATATCTTGTATTGGCAAATGCACAGTGCAATCTTTTTTTCATATACCATCATTTTTCATATCTGTCAAGTGAACAAGGGCTGGTGTCGTGGTACGAATCTGTCACTCTAGATCTGTCTAATTGTCGTGGGTTCGCGTCCAAGGCAATATTTTTTTAACTTTCTTTTTTTCTTCTTTTTTTTTCGGGGGGATGTAATAATATTGATATGATGATTGAGTAGTTATTTTTGGAATCCTCATTTCATCTTAACAAATCGATACGTATCACCTTAATTCGTCAAAGTGACGAATTCAAAATCTAGTTAAAATTATGTTTGACCAAAATCCCGCAGTCAAGAGTATCTGAATTCGGATACTAAATCCTCTACAGGGCGTATCAAAAAAGCGTTACACTTTTGAAAAAATTGTCAACATTACATTTTTATATATTTATAAGATTTTTTCATGTCGATGGATGCCCCATGGTCTCATCTATCAAGTGCCACTAACAAAACAAATTTTCGTTCACACTTGGGCGAACACTGACAGTTTTTGTACAGAGTGTCAAGAATGGCTTGCGCCAAATTGAAAGAAGAAGGACAATTAAACCAGCAGACCGAATAAGTACTCCCATTCAAACAAATTGCTCTTTGCCATAAATTTAAGAATATTTTATGATTGTGTAATAATTTTGTGGCAAATCTCTATCATAATTTAACTGATTTCATTGTTTTATATGCATGGGTGAGAATCAATAATGGGTAATTACTTCAAGATCTTTTTTAAAGCACAGACACATCAAAACCACATGCCAGTCATTCATTCAAAAAGTACCAAATCAATTAATCTTCAAATCATTCAACCGATTCATCAATCAATCAATGAGAAATCAATCAATCAATCAATCAATCAATCAATCAATCAATCAATCCATCCATCCATCAATCCATCATTTAATCGATCAATCCATCCATCAATCAATCCAGCAATCCATCCATCAATCAATCAATCAATCAATCAATCAATCAATCAATCAATCAATCAATCAATCAATCGATCCATCCATCCATCCATCCATCCATCCATCCATCCATCCATCCATCCATCCATCCATCAATCAATCCATCAATCCATTAATCTATCAATCCAATCAATCAATCAATTAGCCCATCAATCTAGCAACATGAATATATTCGTTCATGCTTCTGGGTCATCTTTTGTATGTGTCACACTCAATGAAAGGATTTGCATCGTTAATGAGGACAGGCTGGAAATGTTGTCATTAACGATGCAAATCCTTTTATTATCTATCAATCTATGGCTTATTTATTCTCAGCCATGCATAAAGCAATGAAATCATTTAAATTATGATAGAAAATTGCCACAAAATGATTACACTATCATAAAATAATCTTAAATTCATGGCAAAGAGCAATTTGTTTGAATGGGAGTACTTATTCTGTCTGCTGGTTTAATTGTCCCTCTTCTTTCAAATTGGCGCAAGCCATTTTTCACACTCTGTACAAAAACAGTCAGTGTTCGCCCAAGCGTGAACGAAAATTTGTTTTGTTAGTGGCACTTGATAGATGAGACCATTGGGCATCCATCGACATGAAAAAATATTCTAAATATATAAAAATGTAATTTTGAAAAAATGTTCAAAAGTGTAACGCTTTTTTTGTTATGCTCTGTATAGTATCCGAATCGTGAACGATCGGAGGACAACATTAAGAACTACAATTTCAAACAGCGAATTTAGCTTCATGATGTCCGTCTCAATGAACATGCTGCACGCGGAAAATATGTGCAAGGCATTAAAGGGATAGAACAATCAAAAAAAACATTTTTTTAATAAAAAATAATATTTATAATTTGCTTGAATGATAGTAAATCATTTTCACGTCCAAGTTACAAGAAAAACTAGATGGATCTTCGACTGCGCGCAGTCGAAAATGATGCCTCCGCCATTACGGGATTTATATCAAGCCCAAATCAACATGTACACTGAATTAATTTTGTCAACTCAATTTTGATGGTACTCTGTCTTTTAGATCTTGGCGTATCACAATTATGAGCTATAAGTGACCTTGACCTTTGACCTCATGACCCCCAAAATATAATCAGTTCATTGGCTCTCCAAGGAACATACATGTACCAAGTTTGGTCAGAATCCGTCAATCCGTTCTTGAGATAACGCGATCACAAGCTATTTTTGCATATATAATGAGCTCTGTGACCTTTGACCTTATGACCCCAAAATCTAATCAGATCATCGGCCCCCCCAAGATACATAAATGTACCAAGCTTGGTCAGAATCCGTCAATCCGTTCTTGAGATAACGCGATCACAAGCTATTTTTGCATATATAATGAGCTCTGTGACCTTTGACCTTTGACCTCATGACCCCAAAATCTAATCAGATCATCGGCCCCCCAAGATACATACATGACCCAAGTTTGGTGAAAATCTGTCGATCCGTTCTTGAGATAACGCGATCACGAGCTGTTTTTGCATATATAATGAGCTCTGTGAACTTTGACCTTTGACCTCATGACCCCAAAATCTAATCAGATCATCGGCCCCCCAAGATACATACATGACCCAAGTTTGGTGAAAATCCGTCAATCGGTTCTTGAGATAACGCGATCACGAGAACGGGACGTACGTACGTACGGACGTACGTACGTACGGACGTACGTACGTACGGACGTATGTACGTACGGACGTACGGACGTACGTACGGACGGACGGACAACCCGAAAACATAATGCCTCCGGCTACTTCGTTGCGGAGGCATAAAAACAGTTGTTAACACAAGATAAATAACATACACTGGGCACAAAAAGAAACTTATAATTTTTGATATGTTCATATCTTGAAAATCAGTCAAAATCTAATCAAACTTAACCAAAATTACACACATGAATACTTAAATACCCTACTCCAATGACATGTCAATATCCAAACGGTTACCTTACTGACAGAACTGAAAAATGCACTGGCATGGAACCGTTAGCTGAATCACATGTCACAGCCTGGACATTTCGGCAATAGAGTTTAGGGCAGGTGAGGAAGTCAAAAAGAATTGAAATGAAGGTAATGTCAGTTACTCAAACACAGACATCAATAGTGGGTGTGTCCACCATGTGCTTGGAATCATTCAGTGCATCTGCTACAAGCTGTCCACCAGGTTTCTGATACAGGCTTGGGGGAAATTGTTCCTCTCTTCCTGTAGAGCTGCTCTGAGTGTACGGATTGTCCCTTATACTGTGACATGTGGTCTCGGAAGTTGTTCCATGTCAGTGCTTTTTGCGGTTGTGTCAGTCTGGCAACTGCTTGGTTATTGACATGTGTTTAGAGTAGGGTATTTAATTAATCCGGTGTGTCATTTTGGTTAATTTTGATGGACAGGATTTTAAGATATGATCATGTGAAAATGTTTAAGTTTCTTTTTGGGCCCAGTGTAACAGAGTATGTAGAAAAGAATTAAGAGCGTGGTCGACCCTTGTGTGAACGGACCTTGTGTGGTCGGGGCTTGCGTGGTCGAAGCTTGCGTGGTTGTTGCCTGTGAGGTCGTAGCTGGCGTTGTTGGAACTGGTGTGGTCGTAGGCGGGGCCTGTGTGGTTGGGGCTGCCGTGGTTGACAATGGTGGAACTAACGTAAACATAGAAATTAAAATGCAACAGGATTATTATAAATGTACTGAGTTATTTGAACTTTTACTTTATAAGATTAAGTAATGTGTTTAGTCGAAGTGACGTATACCTCATAATCCGATACTAAATGGAACAAAGACATGATTGATACAGAACATACAAACTAATTACAGTGGTGTATGTATCTTTATGAAAATAATAAAAAGACAACGTGTGTAAATTATGTGAAAGTATATTCGTGTTAAAAAAGTGCAGGGAAACTTTCTTAGCTTATGCAGTCATGAATATTCTTCAGACCTATACGGAATGGTGTCAGCGTGTTCTTAGTCTTCAATTATGGCAACGTTATTTTTTTATATAAAGGAATGGATGTGCACAGACATTTATATGCAAATAATACAACTGAACAGATTATCCTTATGAACAAATCACCGTATGCTTCGAAAACCCTTTTCATTGTTAGCTTGACTTTCACAAAATAATGGCGTGCCTACCATATTCTGTTATTATACATTTAAGTAATACGCACAATGTCATGTAGTCGATTTCTGTCGTCTAAATCTGGAGATATACAGGGCGTATAAAAAAAAAGCGTTACACTTTAGAAAAATCTGTCAAAATTACATTTCAAAATATTTTGAAGATTTTTTCATGTCGATAGATGCCCAATGGTCTCATCCATCAAGTGCCACTAACAAAGCAAATTTTCATTCACGCTTGGGCGAACACTGACTGTTTTTGTCCAGAGTGTGAAAAATGACTTGCGCCAAATTGAAAGAAGAGGAAAAATTAAACCAGCAGTCCGAATAAGTATTCCCATTCAAATAAATTGCTCTTTGCCAAATAATTCCTAGACTAGCATAACCAGTGGGTACCAGTGGCGTACCCAGGATTTTTCAAGGTGGGGGGGGGGGGGGGGGGGGGGGTTCAGAAAGAAAAAAATCTGTCAGCGGGAGGGGGGGGGGGGGGGAGTCGTAGAACATTTTCAAAGCCAAGACAAAGTATCTGCAAAATTGTCAAGACCAAACCAGGTCCGGTTCACAATTTTCAAGGCCGATACCAAGACCCAGTGGTTAAGAATCCGGTAAGCGGGAGAGGGGGTGGGGGGGGGGGGGTGTAGTCATAGACAATTTTCGCAGCCGAGACTGCAAATTTTCGACATTTTCAAGACCGTGGCCAGGTCCGGTACACAATTTTCGATACCAAGACCAAGACCCAGTGGTTGAGAATCCGGTAAGCAGGGGAGGGGGGGGGGGGGGGTGGGGATGAGGGATGGGGGGGGGGGGGGTTGGGGGGGGGGTTGAAGGTCGTGGAAAATTTGACATTTTCGAGGCCGGGACATCAGTTTTTCACACTTTTCGAGGTCGAGACAGACCATCGAAAATAACGGTCGAGACCATTGACATTTGGTCTCGAGAACAGTTAAAATATGAAATGGGGGAGGGGGGTTTAAACCCCCCAAAATTGTTTGGTCCAAGGGGGGGGGGGGGGTGACCCCCTCCCCCTCGGTCGTACGCCTATGATCATAACATAAATTTAAGCAAAGGAGCAATTTGTTTTAATGGTAGTACTTAAACGGACTGGTGGTTTAATTTTCCCTCTTCTTTCAATTGGGCGCAAGTCAATTTTCACACTCTGGACAAAAACAGTCAGTGTTCGCCCAAAGCGTGAACAAACATTTGTTTTGTTAGTGGCACTTGATAGATGAGACGATTGGGCATCTATCGACGTGAACAAATCTTCAAAATATTTTAAAATGTAATTTAGACAGATTTTTCAAAAGTGTAACGCTTTTTTTGACACGCCCTGTAAGTGTCGATGGTAAAACTAAAATCCAAGTAAATTTTCTGGTTTAATGTACCGACCCTGATGGTGTAATTTTACAGCTCAAACAGGAACGTTTTCTGCTCATCGCTATTAAAACTGCTTTCCGAAATGTTATCATGGTTATGGATTTTTTCATGCCAGTAATTGCGTAATGTAATTTATTCCATGCAGTCCTTTGTAGTTTGGGGCAAAAATACTTTCTGGTGGTCACAGGACTGATGTCGGAATTTTAAGGGAGATCGAATGTGTGGGTTTTGTTTCCTGTTGCAGTTTTATCACTAATAATTATTGCGTGACTTCGATATCACAGTAATGGTCCGAGTAGTCAGTACCTTGTACAGATCATCATTTTATGATAATAGGATTTTGTTTGGGTGTGCCAAGTTTCTAGTTGAGTCTTCTCTCTTGGAGGGTTGGAAGTTCTAGTATAGAGAGAGCTTAATAACATAATAGAGGAAACTTAAGTTGAAGGATCGTAGACAAAATATTTTCCCAGAAGAAAACAACGTTTGACTGATCAAAGCTCGTTCAGAAACGGCTGATAATGATATCCTCAAATAAAGTCATTCGAATACAAGTCGCGCTGGGTGTTGACTGCTATTCGCGATGTTAACGATATGAAATGGGGGGGGGGGGGGGGGGGGGGGTGGTTGATTTGCCTTACATCTTTGAGAATACATTGTAATATGATTCCCATAATCTCTCTGTTGAATGTTGATTTTAGAGAAAAGAAAATCAGATGACAAATTTCCGAAGTAAATCATATGGGTTGAATCTTCCATGTGTCAAAATAACGCCTTATATTCGAATGAAAACAGCCAAATAATTGAGGACGTTGATATATCATTTTACCATTTTGCATGATTTAATGCAGCTGTAAAACTATGAGGCGCAAACAGTTTTATAAATAAATAAATGAATACAAAATGAATTGAAGTCGAACTATTAATTGTCTTAATTAATATTTTACATCGACGAAAGACACTTGGCCCTCATTCCAAATATGTATAGTCGCTTGGTCTGTGTGGGGGGTCTTGGTAGGGGTACGTGGTTTAAAATGTAGGGACATTGCCTGCCGCCTCTCATTTTATCATATAAAAGTTTATGTTGAGAGTGCTAAACTGCCAAAATCTAAAATATTCCGGGGGCTGTGCCCCCTGAACTCCCATTAAAGCCAAGCTCTCCGTTACTTTGCCTACTCAGGCTACAGGGCTATACGTAGACCGATTTTTTTGTTAATGCGTTTGCCGTGTGCAACTTAATGAAGTACTGAAATATTCTTCAAACTTCAGATCTTTCCTTCTTGCTTTCATTTGAGATTGTTATTTTGTAGATCTATTCACAGGTTTCTCGTAAATAAGTCCATGCTAGTTGTATTCTAGCAATGAATCAGCTAAACATAGCTTCTGCAAGTGGCCGAAATGTAGGACATTGAGGAGACGCGATCTTTTGCTATTTTTTTCTTGGTAGCTTTTCATTCATAGAATACCTTTACAAATGTCGGCTTCACAATACCTTTACAAGAATAAGTACAATATTGTCGTAATATGATGCTAAATCAGTTAAACGCCTTTATTGAACGATATATAGGTTGGTGGAGGGACGCATTCGTTTTTCATTCGTATAATCCAAATTACAGGGCTTTTCGATCTGGATTTTGCAGTGTGTGTTACATTCATCCCATCCGTCTACTGGAAACTGTTCAGACGATTTGTAAAAGGCGGACAGTCCCTTTAAAAATGAATGTGGGATTTTTTTTCCCTTCTGAATAAGGAATCTGATTAAGGTATAGTGTTCGAATGTTACTGCATGACATAAGCCTTTTGTATACCATTTCAACAATATACAATATTTTGGGCGAATTAGTATACGTTATAAAGTGCAACATGGACATTATTGTTTATTTCCTCAATCCAATGGGATGTAGTTTATGACTATCAGTATTGTATATTAATTATCATCGTTTTAACGGGATCTGTCCAAAACCACAACATGTGATACGAACTCTTTTGGTTCTCTCGTATACGTACACCTTGTCATACCTTGTATTCGTATATATTTCGACAGTTGAAGCATGGAACAGGTTTTGGTTTTTCGAATTTCCTTTCGTTCAAAAATATCTATGTTCAAGTGTATGGATTGTAATTATCCACTGGAAAGTTATAACCATGTACAAAGTAATTGCAATGAATAGGGAATATCACTTTGCATAATTATTAGCTCATTACTCGGCCATACATTATCACAGCCATTCTCGTGAAATTTACACACATTACTCATCTAGTAGACATATCAGATCACAACAATCATTTAATCAACCATTCATCCTTTTTTGGACATGTCAACAAAGTTACTAGATCCGATTTTTTGAAAATAACTATGTGTTCAAATAATTTCGTAGTCGTCACGAGTCAAAACAAAAGTGCTGCAGCTGAATTTGTACAATCGCCATGTTTATTTTTTGACCATGCTACATACTATGGCTCTGGGTGATTTGATAAGAGTAAATTTGTTTTTGTTTGTTAATTAGTTTAAACTATGTGTCACTCGCGAAAGGGCCGCCTTCGGCGGCCTTTCGCTTTGTGTGAGCGATATAAGGTGTTGAAAGGACGTAGGTGTTGAAAGGACGTTTTGCGCCTTTTCGTGAAACATGTCACCAAAGTCTACGAAGTGCTGGGTTACGTGACCCAACAGTTTGTTGATATACTATATGGAAGCCATGAAAGCTCACGTAAATTAGAGCTTGCGTAAAAAATGTAAATTGTCGTTGAGAAGAGACTAATTTTCGGCTTAAATTCAACCAAGAACAAACCATTCCTACCTATACCAATTACCTACAAGCATAGGCGTACCCAGGGGGGGGGGGGGGGGGGGGTCAAACCCCCCTTTGACAAAAAAAGACTGTTTTGGAGGAATTGAACCCCCCCTTCCTTTAAAACTTGTAGCTGGTCTCGAGACCACATTTAAGCAGTCTCGACCGTCATTACCGATGGTCTCGGCCTTGAAAATTGCGAAGAACCCTGGTCTCGGCCTCGAAAATGTTGTAAATTCTCGGTCTCGGCTTTGAAAATCTTCAACGGACACCCTCCCCCCCCCCCCCCCCCCCCGCTTATTGGATTCTCAAGAAATGTCTTGGTCTCGGCCTCGAAAATTAGTGACCGGTCCTGGTCTAGGCCACAAAAAATTGTAAATGTACTCGGCGTTGTATACATCACATTTCATATTTCACATTAAAGGATCTCAAATGCAGGGTATAATACCCCAAGGGCCAAATTCCTGAGTTGACAGAAGGAGCCCGGCCGGGGTCTGTAGGAGTCGCCGGCGTCTGTAGGAGTCGACGGCGGCCCGACACCAGTACGGAGTGCGCTCGTAGCACGCCCGACTTTGTACAAGTCGTGTGGGATACGGGAGTGGGTCGTTCGAGTATTGTAGGGAGCCCGTGCGGCGGCCGCGCAGCTCTGCCGACCACCGTCCGAATTTAAGAGCCAACAAAATGGCCTAAAAACGTCTGATTGCCGCCCGAATATCGATCGAACGTTTGCCGACGCCTCAGTGCTCTACGGGCGACCTGTTTACGAGCTCCGAGAGCAGGTTTCGGTGCTCTGCAAACGTCGGCCGACCGTCAAAACACGCGGCGAAGCCCGCAGTGATCGAGCAGATACCGGCCGTATTCCTGGCGAAAATGCCCTTTTGAGCTCGCAGAGAAGACGGGCGGGCTCCGTTTTGGATATGTGACTACACCACCAACGGACACCTAGCACGTCACCTACGTCCGCAACCCGAAGCCGCCCGATTATCGATCGAACGTTTGCCGACGCCTCAGTGCTCTACGGGCGACCTGTTTACGAGCTCTGCGACCTAAAAATTCGCCATTTGAAAATTGCTTAATTGGAAGCAGGTTTCGGTGCTCTGCAAACGTCGCACGCGCGTGCCACTAGTCCCCACGAACGCCAACTAGTCCCCACTCCTGACGACGAATAGTCAACCTATTCGAAACATCGAGCCCCTCCTACCATCCACCATCTCCTTACAAATACCAACAGTCCTTTCCAGGACTACAACAGTCCTTTCTAGGACTACCAACAGTCCTTTTTAGGACTATCCTAAAAATAATACCAACAGTCTTTCTCAGGACTACACCAACAGTCCTTTCTAGGACTACCAACAGTCCTTTCTAGGACTACCAACAGTCCTTTTTAGGGCTACCATATGTCCCCAAAATTAATTACAATGGGACTTTCTGCAACAATAACTTTAAAGATAGTAGATCAATCAGAATGATATTTCAGGATATGAAACTATAACTTATTACCTACATCTTCCAAAAAAACCCTATTCGATTTGCTTCAGTAGTCATGGAGAACTGGGGATCGTTGTAAATCATGCCATGGGTCAAGTTTGACACCTGGATGCTCTTGGCACTCATATGAATGGAATTACCGTTTGTCCCCCCAAAAATACAATCGGACTTCTGCAACGATAACTTAAAAGATAGTAGATCAATCAGAATGCTTTTTCAGGGTATGAAACTATAACTTATTACCTACATCTTGCAGAAAATCCTATTTGATTTGCTTCAGTGCTCATGGAGAATGGGGATCTTTAAAAATCATGTCAGATGTCCCTTCCCTCCAGGAGTTGTAGGAAGACGCATTGTCCATTGTGTTCACGCCTTACATACTAAGTTGTTCATTGTGTTCTCGCACAAACATATCTTTTGAGAAAGTAACTTCTTGTTTCCTGCATTTTCAACTAACGAAATAAATAAAGAATGAAATGAAGTAAAAGGGAATCATATTTCTGGGTTTTGCAAACATTAGTAAGATGTGAACATTAATGATTAAAGAGAAAATTAAATCATTAACTCTTGGAAGACTTGATTTGAGCTCTTCCTCCTTTATGGCTTTCATTATTTTGTTCACATTCGTCAACAACAAAATCTCACACGAGTACACACCATTGATATAAAGGTATGCACACAATTTGAATTAATTCGTTAGTTGCCCTGGCTGTTGTGAGCAAAATATTTCCATACATGTGGGTGCCAAGAGCATCCAAGTGTCAAACTGGGAAGAAACGGACCCATGACATTATTTACAAAGATCCCCAATTCTCCATGACTCCTGAAGCAAATCGGAAAGGATTTTTTTTGCAAGATGTAGGTAATAAGTTATAGTTTCATACCCTGAAATATCATTCTGATTGATCTACTATCTTTAAAGTTATCGTTGCAGAAAGTCCCGTTGTAATTAATTTTGGGACATACGGTATCCTAGAAAGAATACCAACAGTCCTTTCTAGGACTACCAACAGTCCTTTCTAAGACTACCATCAGTCCTTTTCAGGACTCACCAATCCCCTCCTCTTACATGGTGCAACCGCAAACCACACGTATTATATACACCACCATGGAAACCGATACTTATAAGCAACGTTTATGTAATAGCTTGTAATGATACGTGCAAGTTTGGTTACTAACAGTAATTTTAACCAAAACTGTACTATCCCTTTACGTTGAGTGAATATTTCATGCTGCTAAATGGCTAATAAGACGGCAAGTGTTAAAAGCTACCAACTTACCTTCACAGAGAGCTTGGCCTATGGTACTTGTACCATCGATGTTATACAGATAGTTGGTATTAAATGCAAAAGATACACAGTTTGTACTGGCATCGGTGCCTGGAGCAGAGCCCCACCAGCCTGTGTGGATAGAACAAAGAACATAATACCTGACAGCCATTATCAATGTACTACCATACATATTATGAATGTTACTACAAATGCAATTAAAGACACTCATTTGTATATCTTTATCACGTAAGTAAGTATCTGCTATCATGGAAGATAAAATAGGCCACGACCGCATTGGTAGCAAAAGGCTCAAAAGGTGATACCAACGGGAAATGTTCCAAGTGCGTATTTTTTTTTGGTAGTTCGTACTACAATGTATGTATCTAATTAACCTGAATATTGCGAATGCTCTACATGCAATCGACACGTGAATAGTGGGTTTCACTGGATCAGTGCATTCGTATTTCGAAATTGAAGTATTTTTTGTTTTTCTTGGTTACGATTGTATGAAATGATTGACTTAAATTCTTCTTAATTTATAAAAAAAAATATAAATAATAGCTTGTTGTTATGCAAGGAAAAAATAACTTGTAAAATTATATCATTTCTTTTGTATACTACGCAAAATGTTGTTTGTAAGTTATATATTGTATACCATTTGTATGTTTTCTTGTTTAAAATGGTAAATAAACCTCAAACTGGAAACTCGAAACTATAAGCTCGTTTTGTACAATCAATTTTGACTGAATATTCTAATTACCCGTATCATTAAGCTGCGTCCCATCATTGCAGGCAAATGTTCCTTCTACCGTGCCATCCGTACAGCCGACCCACAGGTAATAAGGAGGAATAACCACGGTACTACCGATATACACTGCGTTACTGACAGCTGTCCTCTCAGCGTTGTCATTGGGAACGAACAAATCTCCTCCTATCCCTGTACACGATGCGACCGCATCAGCGTACGTCACCTGGGCAGTGGTCTGAAACTGGTAGCATCCTGATCCTATGCTCTCCCATCCACCTGTAGGACACGCAGCGTCTTGATATTTGAAAAACAAACATGCAAACACCAACAAATAATTATTTACAAGTTGTAACGTTACATTTTTTTCTCGAGAATGACTGGTGTTCATCACCAGGGAAATATGACTAGTAATTTCATTTTGTTTTTGACATGTGAAAACCAATTTGAACAAAGACATTCATAAATGTTTAAATATTTGAAATGACTGTTTTTAAAGCCAATTCCTCTGTAATGAAAGACAAACTGATAACCATGGATAATAATACTTGCGCTTAGAAGCCCTGAATTAAGCGCTATATAAATGCTAGCTAGTATTATATTTAATTTAAATTTGTGTGAAAATTGAGTTTCAGTATACTTTCTGTGTGGAATTACATGTATACCAAGTTCTTCGGGTTTTCGGTTACCATATCAGTCAATGCAGTACCATTTAGTACGACAGTGTTCGCATATGATAAATGGGGAAATGTTATCAAATCTGGTGAAAGTCGAATATGAAACTGTACACATTACATAAGGCGTTAATCAAAATAATAGGAGCGCACGGCTCAGAAACAAAGAAAATATCAAGCCTCATGCTTCTTTATTTTGTTGGTAATATTTCCCTTATGGTTTTTAAAACATTATTTGTATATAATTATTATTATTACTATGATCATTATTATTATTATTATAATTATTATTAAAATAATAATTATTAGTATTATTTTCATTATCTTTATTTTTTGTTGGAGGGCCGGGGGAGGGGGGGGGGGGGGGGGGGGAGGTGGGTTAGGTGTCCCCGTGCCCCCCCCCCCCCCCCCCCCCCCCCGTAGCTACACCACTGTTTCATTTACACAGCTAATTGCCACGATTGGTGATACTAATTCCACAAACATATATTACTCTGAATCCTATCAAATCGACATATATCATATACATGATATAACAAAATGGCAAAACGTCCGTTTTACTGGCCAAAAAGATTCATGAAAATGACATTGTGTATACTCACCACATGATCGACACACTACAAGAGCAATCAAGAAGAAGAGGTACCCCTCAGTAAGACGGAGACGGGTGTATGATGTAGGGTGCTGCATCATCGTAGCCATGGTGGTCGATAATCGACTAAAAAGAGAGAAACAAAACAAAAGTGATGCATCTTTTACTAGATCACAAGAGCAACCAAGAGGAAGTGGAACCCCTCTGTAAAACGGAGATAGGTGAATGTTGCATAGGGTGCTGCATCATCGTAGCCATGGTGGTCGATAATCGACTAAAAAGAGAGAAACAAAACAAAAGTGATGCATCTTTTACTAGATCACAAGAACAACCAAGAGGAAGTGGAACCCCTCTGTAAAACGGAGATAGGTGAATGTTGCATAGGGTGCTGCATCATCGTAGCCATGGAAGTCGATAATCGACTAAAAAGAGAGAAACAAAACAAAAGTTATGCATCTTTCCGAACACAAGAGCAGCCAAGAGAAAGTGGTACCCCTCAGAAAGACGGAGACAGGTGAATGGTGTAGGGTGCTGCATCATCGTAGCCATGGTGGTCGATAAACGCCCGGGGGGGGGGGGGGGGGGGGGGGGCACTCAACTATATTGTTGTACACACGTGCGAACAAAAAACGCGTTAAAAGGGTACTTTTTTGACTTTTTGCCGATCATGGCGCGTCACGCGCGTGACGCGTTTAGGGTGTCAAAAAGGCCAAAATCAGAAAAAAGGGTATGTTTGTGGAGTTAAACAAATACGCGTTTAGGGTATCTTTTTCTCCAAACTTGTTTCCCGGACTTGTCTGGAGTTTGCCGGGGATTTTGTGCGACTTCGAATTGAGAGCAATTGACGTAGACCTTGTTTAGGGGTATGTTTTAGGGGTTATACTTGTTTAGGGGGCAAAATTGTCAAAAAAGCACGCGAAAATACTTGAATAGGGTATAAATTTGACCAATGGATAAAACTTGTTTAGGGTGGGTTTGAAAAAAACCTGTGGTCGCGTGTGTGTACAGCAATATAGTTGAGTGGCCCCCCGGGAATAAACGACTATAAAGAGAGAAACAAAACAACAGTTATGCATCTTTTAGATCACAAGAGCAACCAAGAGAGAGAGGGTGGTACCCCTCTGTAAGACGTAGATATAGGTGGATGGTGTAGGGTGCTGCATCATCGTAGTCATGGAGGTCGATAATCGACTAAAAAAGAGAGAAGATCAACAAAGTTATGCATATTTTATAACACAAGAGCAACCAAGAGAGAGAGAGTGGTACCCGTGAAGAAAATCGTGAAAGCAGGGCCAAAACCGCCGTCGCCGCGCCAACACGATTATATCAAAATCGTGACAAGTTGCCGTTGCGAATTCTTGTTGAGTCATTTTCACACCGTTGCAATTCGTTCTGACTCGTACTGCGTCGTTACACAAATCGTCGCTTTATGTTCTGGTTCATATTATGTCGTGGCGATTTGAGGCGAACTGCAACGAATCAGTACGGTTTAGAAAGTCACAAAACGTGGCATATACGATGACTGGGCGGAAAACACAAAGTAGACGGAGAATTTTCCTTCGAATACAGTCAGGTCGTCTTGCAATCGTCTGTTCTCCCTCGCCGAACAAGATCCACATGTCTCAGTCACACATTCCCGTACAGTATTCCCGTTAGAAGCATAGCTGTAACAATAGTTGCTCTGACTTCCCTTACGTGATGGGGACAAACAAGAACTGCCACGCACTGCTATGGTTTAGACACGATATAGCCACGATATTGCCACCGGATAGCCTCGTTGCATTGCATTCTACATAAATTCCAACACCTTGCTCTAACGGGAGGCCTTACAGGTGTATGTGACTGGGGCATATTAGCGACGATGTGATACGACTCACAGCGAATAGCAACGGTGAGCAACGATTGCGATCAAATCTTTGCGGCATGGCGACAGTTTTGAGCCGGTTTAAAACTTAAAGGCCCAGTCCCATACTGACGATTTTCACGGCGACTCGCAACGACTCGCAACGATTTACTAGAACGAATCGACTCGATTTAGCCACGATTTAACAACGAATTGGGAAGAATTGTACGGCGACTCAAGACGAATATTCGTTCTTCGTCGTTGTTCGACGAGTCAGCTCGTCCATCTTTTGTCTTTAACCATTGCGGTAGAAAAATCGTGGCAGAAAAAAAGTTGTGGTCCCATAGTGGCGATTTTTGCGGCGACTCGCAACGAATTATCATTCGTGGAGAAAATCGCTTGAGTCGTCGCGAGTCGTTGTAGTTCGTTGCGAGTCGTTGTAATTCGTTCTGTGAACCGTTGCGCATCGCGAAGAACGCCATGAATCGTGTTAGCACAACGAATGTTTTGGGACTGTTCAAAACTATCGCCATGTCGCGACGATTTCCTTTCATTCTTTTTATGGAACAATAGGGCAGTGCACCATTTGAACAATCGGACTTGTTTGAGTCAGTTCCACGGGCGTAGATCTGTCATTGATACCTTCAACAGGGGGATGATCTATGCATTCACCGCCCCCCCCCCCCGTGATGAATAGGTATTACGTAAGTCTCTACGCCCATGGTCAGTTAAAAAACGGACAGCGGCGATCTTCACAACGAAGCGATACGACTCGCAACGAATTGCAACGATGTGGAACGACTTGACACGAATATGCAACGGTGAATACAATGATTTTTGGTGAAAATCGTCGTGGCATGGCGAATGTTTTGAACAGTTGAAGACGGCGATTTTCACGATTTTCTTCACGATGCGCGACGGTTTTGGGGGAAGAACCGATACGATGTAACACGACGCAACACGACCTAAGCGATTTTCTCGACGAATGTCAAATCGTTGCGATATTCGCCGTGAAAATCGTCAGTATGGGACTGGGCCTTGTCGAGTCACGGCGTTCTTCGTAATTCGCAACGGTTTGTAGAACGAATTACAACGACTCGCAACGACCTAAGCGATTTTCTCCACGAATGCTAAGTCGTTGCGATTCGACGTATAGAAATCGCCACAATGGGACCGCAACTTGTTTCTGCAACGATTTTTCTTCCGCAAAGAAGGACGAACTGACTCGTCGAGCAACGACGTAGAACGACTATTCATTCTGAGTCGCCGTACAATTCTTCCAAATCCGTTGCTAAATCGTGTCTAAATCGACTCGATTCGTTCTAGTAAATCGTTGCGAGTCGTTGCGAGTCGCCGTGAAAACCGTGAGTATGGGACTAGGCCTTGATCCTGCCGAAAGTTTAAACGTGGAAACGTTATCAAGTTGTCTGTATAACGATCTTGATATATTCATCGACCGATTTTACCATGATTATCGCTCATGCGCCGCGAGTTGTGCATGCCCTTCGATGATTTTCTGCTTTCCCCCCACACAGTCTAGCAGAATATGTGTTCCCAGGGAAACGGCGAAATCAACATAACCACAGGAGTACGAAGCCCATGTAGACGTAACATGAGTAAAATAGTTCAAGGGATAAAAAAGTTAAAATATCCATAAATATATCCAATTGGAATAAATGTTGAGGACAAACTTGTATTCATTAAATTCGTAAAAGTTGGTACCTAAAAAATATTTAAATCGGATATATTCATGGATATTTCAGCTGTTTCTATTACTTGAACGATCTTAATTAAAATCTATTTAAGAATTATATCTTTAAGTCCTACACATTTCGAAAACGTACCAGACTGGTTTTAATTTTGTTTTGATGATTTCTCTATTGACAAATAATTTAAACCAAACATCACATTAACATAATAATATGTTGATAAAAAAGAAACTTTTGGTGTCTGGAGGCTGGCCTCTTGTGTTAATGGCTGCTTAAAAAAAATAAAAACAGCCCTGTAACTAAGCCGTTTATATAATATTTTTACTAATCAAGCATCATTGAACTGTATCTGTAAGTTTTGAATGGTAACTCACAAGTTTTAGTTACTAAAATTCTATTCGACCTGAAGTGTACTATTTCTTTAAAATGTTGAATATGTTAAATAACGGTATCGTGAAACAAACACACAGAATAACACCGTTATTACCGGCCATATGCTGTGAAAGATTATCATAACTTATCTGTTAATGAAAAGAGTTGGACAAAAAAAAAAAAAACTTTCGAACAAAAAGAAGAAAAAAAGAGGATAACCCCCCATTCAAATCATTCGGATTATATGCACAGCGAGTGTAAAAGCTATGCAGCTTCGCCGCACATGAACTCGAGGGTGTATATACAGGTACATAATATAGCCGGCGAAAATGGGCAAGCAAGTTGTGGACTGTTGGCCCTACAAATGGCGCGCATTAAACTTTCAGCTTATATATTTCTGGATCATATATATGCGATATTAAGGTACACATTTTACTATATAAACGCTCTTGTATATACGTAGGTTATGTTAGTGTGAAAGCGATTGGTCTGCTTTCATGTCTGTGATCGCACTATAAACATATAAACCCTCTTTTATTTCCACAATATTGATCTATAAATAGTATGGCAAAAATAGATTTTATTACGTTACTTGCATAATGTGCTTTTTAATAAACATTGTTAAAATCCACAGAACTTAGAACTCTAGCCATTCTCACATACCTCGTTTGATTCGTAATACCAATACAATCAGGGAACCGTTGTGGGTTTAACAAAAATATATAATTATGATTGAAGTGTTCGTATTTGAAATTATCCACTGGATAGTTCTATTTGTGTGCAAATTCAGGCAATGAGTTAGTGAATATCACTTTGCATTTTTGCTCATTACTCGGTCATATGACACTCATTTACCATTGAATGTTACTTCATCACTCAGTGGACATATCAGATTACGGGAATACAGATGGTATCAACTCTTCTTCAGTTTGCGCACAAGTCAGCAAAGTTCACTAGATCCTTTCAAATGTTTTGGTGGTAGAAATTGGCATTAATTACGGATGAAATCTCTAAAATAATACATTTCAGAAACGAATTTCAGAAACCTTAGAACAAAAGTTTGATGAGATTTGGATAATCCAATCAAGAATTATGATTTTTTTGAAATCTTTGATTAGTAGTAGAAATTTGCATTAATAACTTACGAAACCTCTACGGAAATTGTTTCCCTGAAGGCATTATGCACTTATCTAGTCCGCTGTTCTCTCTAACATGGTCATAAGTTAGGCATGAAAATATAGTAACCAAAGTAATGATAGACATTGAGAATAAAGTAATAAATATAAATACGTAAATAGTGAAATTCTAATATTAGACAATTTGATATACACAAAACAAGCATTGAAGGTGGCCGTAGTGTTCTTCTCTGTAAATATCAATAAACTCTATAAATATGATCTCTAACGATCTACGTCACTAAGTAATATTTAAGTCAATGTGTATTCTTAATTGCGCGTTTACTTTCACTTGTTTAATAATTAATCGCTATTAAACATGTATTTGATACCGAATGGACGGGGGTTAGTAACTACGCCATTTTAAGGGGACTACAATGGCAGTTCCCTACCGGAAGGAACCCAGTGTGGCACAGTGTGAACCCACTGTATTTCAAAGTGGTAAAAATGAGGTACAAATTCCTCAACTGGTCTGACTAGCGATATCCACGAACGATGAAAACATTGCAAAAAACCTCCGTTCAAAGTCAGTGGGAGGAATTTGGTTTCACAGATTTCGGCAAATTGCCTAAAGTAAAAAGGGCGGCAAAGCAAACCAAACCAAATTTTCGCGGCGATCAGCCGATATCTTAAGGGGGCATAATGTCCCCCCCCCCCACCCCACCCCCCTCACAGGCCTTGGAAAGACATCAAATGCCCGGCCTTCTTAGGGTTAAGTTAAAGGGCATCAAGCGTGGGGATGCTACATAGCGGGTCGCCATTTTGAACTGGGTTAGTTTGCGCGCACCGCATGACACTGAGCTAACGTGCATTACGCACCGTGCGCAACGCGTATGCAAGATGGCGCCGCGCATCTCATTTGACGAATCTGAACTACCTTTAATATTGGGGGGGGGGGGGGGGGGACTTCCTCTGTATTAAGTGACTGTTAAAACTCACATATTATGCTTGACGACCTCCTTCCCAAAATCTTCTTTCCATTCAGGTTTCCAACTCAGCTTCTCGATACGTCCTGCTGGTCTTCAGATTCGCTCGCCTTTTCTGGTTTTTTTTATGGAATCAAATTCATATGAAGATGACACGATCTTTAACTAGGAAGGTTGGAATTTAAACTATGTTTTTCTTGCTCAAGAGATTCAGATTGGCTCTCATCTGCTGCACTTCATACTGAAATATAAAGATGACACAATGTTTCACCCGAAAGGCTAATTTAAAAGCATTTGAACCGCTCTGCAGAGTGGCTCTCCCTTTGCAGCATTTTATGAAATAAACGACTGAACGAAGAAGTCACGAAGTTTTACCCAGATGCCCGGAATTAGGTTGGTTTAAAACCCTCTTTGCGCTCTTCGGATTGGCTCTCCTTCACCGGCCCCTTTCCAGCACTTCATGAAATGAGCTGTAAGGAAACACAAAGTTTCAGCTGGTAGCTAAGTTTGTTTAACAACCTTTTGTTTTGCACAACCGACCTTTAAAACCCTGTTTGTGATCTTCGGATTGACCCTCCTTTTTAACACATGTTTAATATTATACTTTATCTCAATCAATTAATAATTATGACCCACGTTTATTTAGACGAAAAGTAAATAATGAAAAATTAGCTAGTCTTGCTTCTAGTCTTGAAAATGTAGATTGGTCTCCTGTTTATGGTGTAGATGAAGTAAATTCTTCTTACGATAAATTTTGTGATATTTTGAATGATCAATTAGATACTTGTATTCCTAAACAAAGAGTTAAACTTAATGATTATAAAAAAAAACACCAAGGCTTCCTTGGATCACTAAATCGATATTACGTTCGATAAATAGGAAAAATAATCTTTTTTATAAATATAAATTAGATGGCACAGAAAGGTTAAACATTAAATATACATCTTATACAAATATTTTGACTAAGATTATTCGTTTGGAAAAGAAAGGGTATTTTGAAAATATGTTGGCTTTGTATAAACATGATGTGAAAAATACTTTGAAAATGATTAAACAGGCAATGAATGTTACTAATAATAAATCTGACATAAAAAAAATTAAGTTTAATGATGAGATTGTTGAGGATCCTTGGGATATAGTAAATATTTTAAATAATTACTTTTCTTCGATTGGTGAAAATCTTGCTGTTAATATTCCCGCATCAAATAAACATTTTGCTGATTTTTTGGGCCAGCCCAATTCAAACTCTATATTTTTTGTTCCTATTCACAGATATGAAATTTTAGATATTGTTTCGAAATTTGATTCTAAAAAAAGTTCTGGCCATGATGAAATTAATAATTTTATTTTAAAGGGCATTATACCTTCTGTTGTGGATCCTCTCGTTCATATTTTTAACTTGTATTTATTATATGGCCAGGTACCAAACTCTATGAAAATTGCCAAAGTAATTCCTTTGTTTAAAAAGGGCGATAAATTAGATGTAAATAATTATCGACCGATTTCCTTATTATCCTCTTTTTCAAAATTGTTAGAAAAGATAATATATTCTCGTACAGTATCCTTTTAAAAAAATAACAATATTTTTTCTAGTCTCCAATTTGGTTTTAGGGAAAAACACAATACTGTACACGCATTATTGTCCTTTATTGAGAAGGTAGCTCATGCAATCGACAAATCGTCTCATACGATAGGCATTTTCCTGGACTTCTCCAAGGCCTTCGACACGATTAACCACGATATTTTACTTTATAAACTTTCACATTATGGTATACGTGGGTTGGCCTTGGAGTGGTTCAGGAGCTATCTTTCAGACAGAAGGCAGTATGTATTTTTAAATGATAACTCTTCAGCTCCCCGTAATATATATTGTGGTGTTCCACAAGGTAGTATATTAGGCCCACTTTTATTTATTTTATATATTAATGACTTCTGTCGATCGTCCGAAATTTTGTCATACGTACTTTTTGCTGATGATACAAATTTGTTTTTTTCTCATACGGATTCTCATAGATTAGTTGAAATTATTAATATTGAATTGAGTCATATTTTATCATGGATTAGAGCAAACAAATTATCATTGAATCTCCAGAAAACGAAATATATGTTGTTTAGTAAATCTATAGATTCTTCGTTACCGGCTAACATAGTTTTTGAAAACACCCCATTGGAGCGTGTTTCCCCGTGTTTCATTCATTACATTTTCTGGGTGTAACGGTTGATAGTAACCTTTCTTGGAAACATCATATTGATAATAATTGTAAAACTATTTCTGGTAATATTGGTATTATTTATAAAGTAAAAACATGTCTTCCTTTTAATTCACTAATTATGCTTTATAGTTCTTTGATACTCCCATACTTAAATTATGGTCTTTTAGTTTGGGGAAACACACATGAACCTTTATTAGATAAAGTGTTGTTATTACAAAAGAAGGTTATTCGTATTATTTGTAATTCCCCTTTTCGCTCCCATACTGACTCTTTATTTTTTGAAAATAAGATACTGAAGGTAAAAGACCTATTTTTATTTCAACTTGGTCAATTTATGTATAATTATAATAATAACATGCTACCATCTGTTTTTCAAGAAATGTTTTTTAAAAATAGTTCAGTTCATAATTATCCAACTAGACATTCTGAAGAATTTCATTTACCTCTCTTGCGGACCCTACTTGCTCAAAATACATTTATATATGAAGGTCCTAAATTATGGAATTCTTTAAGTAATGAAATAAAAAATGCTCCATCGATTAATATCTTTAAGAAAAAAAATAAATTGTTTTTATTACAATCTTATAAACATCATTGAATTATATCTCCCATTTACTCTTATTTCGTGCTTACGTCATCCTTAAACAAGGTCATTCTTTACTCGCGGACTCAAAATGTAATCTGATATTATATATATTGATGCCTTCTCATGCATTGTTGCATTCTATTATGCGCAAGTCTTTTTCCTTATTCACTTGAACCCCACTTGCAGCTTATCTTTTACATACATTTGTACCTCCGATCTCTCACTTCCTTTTGGCAGTGTCTCATTGTTTGTATTGTGTGCGTCTTCTCCTATTTGTGTCATGTAAAGTTCTCTCTTGTCCCATGTTGGTCTCTGTTGGCATCCCCTTTTCCCCCTTTTTCCTCTCTATATTTGTTTATGTTGTTGTAGTCTAGAATGTGTTAATTTAAATGTACAATATACCTAACTATTATTTGAGGGGTCCACAATTGTACAAGCATTGCTTTTTAGTGGACCCCTCTTGTTTCCAATATGTATATCACTATTTTGTGCAAATTATCATTATTCATTTGTAATGTTTTGTTGGAAGCAAGAATAAATTGAAATTGAAATTGAATTGAAATTAATACGTGTTCCTTTCCAGAATCCGATGACACAACGTCATTAATCAACAAGATTCGGTGATTCAATGCGAGATGCGTAGATGCGTAGATGCGTAGATGCGTAGATGCGTATACATGTATTTATTATTGTTTGTTATACTCCGTGGAATATTTAATTATTTATACTATAGATTTGGATTGAATCGCTTGATCATCGCTTCTTTCCATTGCTTCTGTTTCCGAGTGAGAGAGAGAGAATGAGTGATGTGTGAATTGAAATGTCATGTAATTTGATTGATTAGAAATTTTTGTCCAGACGATAATGGCATGACAACGCAGATATTCATAATACTACTACATCGCTTAGAAACCTTGAATTAGGCACAATATAAATGTAATAATTATTATAATTTATTGAATATAGTTTGTCAGACCACGCAAAACTATTTTGTCAATGATGGGTTATAATATCGTTAAAATTAATGTATTTATTTCATATTACTTGATAATATCATGGTAATTAGACATATCGAAATCTCATTTTATTACGGTTATACATCTCCTTTGTTGTTCTTGTTTATAAAGGCAAACATCGAAACCATGGTAACAATAATCATCTATATACATGTAGTATAGTCAAGAATATAAGGTTCACTGCCTTTGATGCATGCAAATGCATGTTGACTTCTGTTTATCTGTATAATAAATGTATAAACTGTTTAAACTTTTCTCATCAATTCAAGTTTGGGCTAAAAAGATATACATTGATAGAAACAGGTTAAACAGTTTCACACCCGTGACATTTCACTAGCCCATTGATGGTAATCACAGTCTAATTGTTTCTTTTCATTATCCATCACTCCCTCTATTATCAGGAAAAAAGAGTGGATTGACATATTTCAGTTGTAGTATAACCAGTCACCAGTAATATGATGTCCTGGGTGATCCAGGACATTATATTACTGGTGACTGACTACACTATGATTAAACTTCAAAGCGATCCTTTGTTCTATTGCCTAAGCAAAACTAGAGGGATTGATGGATAATGAAAAGAAATAATTAGGGTCAGGTGGCACATGACTACCATCAATGGGCTACTGAAATATCACAGCTGCGAAACGCTTTAACCTATTGCTAATAATTTATATCTGTATAGCCCAGACTAATATTGAGACTAATGAGAATTCGGGCCAATATGTTCTTTATATTTTACAGATTTTAGAAATGATTTCCTTCTTTTGTCTAAGCACCGCCTCTTAAGGAACTCCCCAGAGTGAAAACAAAACGGGACCGAGACCATTAATTGAGTCGTGTAATCGAGATCGAAAGGGGGGGGGGGGGGGGTCGTCAACAAGACTGATTGTTGCTTGAGACCACTGTTTAGATGGCTTAGACCGACAAGAAGTAGACATTTCAGTCTGTTCAGAACACACAGTTAAAAAAGAACACGCTGACGATATCATTTAAGTGCATGTTTCCATACAATCAGTGCCTTTTCTGGCTTAACCCTAAAAAGGCCGGGCTATTTGAGGTCTTTTTTTACGGCCGGGGGGGGGGGGGTGGGGCACTAATATAGATTACTATGGTACATTTTTTGTATTCACTCATTTGCATATTTAGGGTAATTTAGGCAAATAAGGTCTTAAAATTCATATTTTTGCCCATAAAACATATATTTTTGATAAGTAAACATTGATTTTCATTACATATAGTCTTTAGAATATTTGGAATAATAAAACAACAAAAAAATTCGGAAGAGCCTGGTGATTCTTTATGTTTTCTATTGTTTTGATAATTTATTATGTATTTCTTTGTTTTTTAACTTATGTATTTGATTTTTTTTCCTTCTTTTTTCTAACTATTTTGTCCCGCAAAACAAACATCTAAAATGAAAACAAGACAAAAAAAAAACAATGCTTTATTTCTTATTAGGAAAATTTTGTTTTATATATACACAAATCACGACAACAAGTAGCGATTTTCGGGCTGACATTCAAAGACAACAGGTCACGTGACTTTTCTTAAAATGTCTTTTAAAAAGATTTGCAAGACTCCAAATAAAAAAAAAGTCGCCTAGCGGCGTGGCGCCATCTTTACGCGTTCCCGAGCAATCGAAAACATCCCGGAGTGGGGCCATGGCCCCTGGCCATAGGGTTAATCATAGTTGAGCTGTTCTGGCATAGCAACTGCTTTTGATATTCTAATTGTGTGTGTCGGTATTGTATTAAAACATGTTTGGGTGAAGGTGCATTCCATTGGTGTTGTTAAACTGAGTAGTGAGTAACTGATGATGTCACAACCAACATTTCCATCTGAAGAGTTTTTAAGGTCGGGGCTTAATAGCGAAATGAAGAAAATAATTGCTAATTTATTTTTGTAACGATATTCAAAACATATATGGTCAAACAGTTTTAGATAATTATGCAAACAAATACAGATAAACTTAATGTCAGAGAACCTTGTCCGTCGCATTTCTCACGAATGGATCGACGTATCAATTGTCATGAAATTGTGCATGATGATAGATCTCGGCCTAACTTAGTGCTGTGTAACTTTTCAATGACGTCATCCACTGTGTTTTTATCAGGACGCCATTTTGTGAAAAATTGTTATATCTCAGCCATGAATTATCATTTTTAACTCAAATTTTGCATCATATTAAGCGTCTTTGCTATGAGCTTACCATTATTGATGCCAAATTTGAGTTGAAAATGATTATTTTTCCACTCATTCGCATGCGCCATAAACTTGAAACGCGCGAGTACGAGCGCTCAAAGGACCAACATTGATGAAAAATGATCGTCACGTAAACACAAATAATTTCCCATACGTTTCAGACAATTGTAAGCGTTTAAAAATATCCGCGCGTAGGCGTAGGCGCACGCGTATTTGCGCGCTCAACTCATTTCGAGAGGGAAAATAGCGTTTTTTGGCATGTTTTGGATCTATCATTTCTATCAATTGAGTCATTTTTTACTCATATTAACGGAATGCGCGCGCGTCAAAGATAAAATTATGCGCACGCGCAATTTGGCAAAATATGGTTTTTAAAAATACCCATCTTTATTCGGCAATAACTTCTTTAAACGCATAGATATCCCCAATTTGTTTTCAGTGTATGAAATTGTAGATATTAAGTTTCATTCATCATTTGGGTTCATCGGATTTTCTAACGTCGTCATATTGCACGTTAAAGTTGATGCCACGCACGCGCGCGCATAATTGCAAACTATTGTTAAACATGCCCATCTTTAATCGGCCATAACTTCTTCAAAACATACATAGATACCTCCAAATATTTTTGTTATATTAAAAAAAGAGTATGAGTGGTAAATATGAATTCATACCTAACTTTGGCCAATCAGATGTTCTGATGTCATCATATTGCCCGTTAAACTGTAACAATCTTTAACCAGACCTGGACGTCTCGGTTGTTAAGATGGTTAAAGGGGTTTAAGTAACTTGATTGGCATGTACAGATGAAGTGATAAAATGGTTATTATAATGTGAAGTTTTGTGATGTGATAATATGTCCTCTGAGTATTGCGTGAAAAATTCCCGTTAAATGGATGTTGTATGGCCGAGTAATGAGCGAAAATGCGAAGTGATAATTGCTAACTCATTCATGTAGTGCTTTACAATCAGCATATCGGACTAATAGTGAATAACTTTCTAGCGCATGAAAACGAAGTTACCAAATTAACTGTCAAGATTCATTTGGTTGAACATTATGTTGTAGTACTGCATCTCATGCGATCCTCCCTATATACAATCAAGCATCAATATATAAAGTGTTGTTATTACAAAAGAATGTTATCCGTATTATTTGTAATTCCCCCTTTCGCACAAACTCTTTATTTTTGAAAATACCTGACTCTCGGTTTCGAAATTGTTTACATATACCCCCCCCCCCCCCGCCCCCTCCCCCGACCTTGATCAAATCCCGGGTACGCCTATGATACACGCAATAGCCAGCAATACACTAAAATAAATTCAACCTTGTAAATATATAAAGTGTTAAGACTCACAATAATTATGTTTGACGACCTCCTATATATATACTCGCTCCGCCTCACAGACAAATTTCCAACTCGTATGGATCCGCCCTTCTTTCCTTCAGATTCGTTCGCCCTGGCCCTTCTCTGCTTTTCATGAAATGAAGAGTTGATGAAGACACAATGTTTTTCCGGAAAGGTTGGTTGGTTTAAACAATACAGTTGCTGTTTTGCAGTCGTTGTCCTGATCGACTTTCCGTCTGAAAAGTGTCGTGACATGAAAGATGATGGATGATGTTATGACACGACGTTTCAACAGCACAGGTTGGTTTGAAACCTTTTTTTGTGTGTGTTTTTGCTCTAGAGGTTCAGATTGGCTCTCCTTTGCAACACTTCATAAAAACTAATGAACTGTTATATAGGAAACACAGCGTTTCACCTCCTGGAAATTGGTTTAAAACGTCCTTTTTGCGCTCTTCAGATTGTTCTTCTTCTCAGCACTTCATGATATGAACTGTTAGGAAACACAAAATGTTGCCCGGAAGGAAGGACTGGTTTAAAACCCCCTTTTGCGCTCTTCAGATTTGGATGTCCCTTACTGCACCTCATGAAATGAACTGTTGGGAAACACAAAGTTTCATCTGGAAGTTTGGTTATTTAAAACCTCCTTCTGGCAGCGCTCTCCAGATTATCCTGGTTCTGTTTTGCGGCATTTCATGTGAAAGTGAAAGATTATGATGACACCCGGAATGGTGGACAGTTTAGTATAAAGTTAACACTGTTGAGCTCTTCAGATTGACCCTTCTCCGTCTCAGCACTTTTGAACTGTTAGGAAACACAATTTTCTATCTAAAGGTTGGTTTAAAAACCATTTTTGCGCAATCATCCTTCATGTCCTTGATTGTTATCTATTTTATTATACATTATCGACTAATTACGTGGACATATATAGCATAATCCGATGGCACAGGCGTTATTAATTAACACGATTCAGTTATTTTATTAGCGTATTTAAGGGTAAAGATGTGTATGTATCTATTATTATGTTAATAAACAGCAGACCACCATAAACCATTTATAATATCGATTTGGCCCTCGTTTGATTACCGTTTCTTCCCCGCCCTCTAACTCTATCTCTCTTAATATATATATATCTCAGGCATGCACGGAGAGAGAGAGGGAGAGAGAGAAAGGATGAGGGATATGAGGGGGGGGGGGGGGGGGGGGAGGAGAGATGATGGAATTGAAATGTCATATAATTGATTGATTAGAGGTGTTAGTCCACACGATAATAGCGTGATGTTGCAGATATTTATAATAATACTGTATCGCTTAGAAACCCTATACTAAGCACAATGTAAATACAATCTATCATTAATTCATGAAGTATAGTTTGTCAGACCACACATACCTGTTATTCAATGTTGGGCTATATTATTATACCTACTTGATACTACTTGAAATTATCATGGTAATTATACATACAAAATCTCTTTTTATAACGGTTATACATCTTTTCTGTTGTTCTTGTTTATCACGGCAAACATAAAACAGAAACAATGGTATCAACCATTATATAGTAGTTCAGAATACATTAGGGATCTAGTAACGTAATTATCCTCAAAACTTACTTGGAACTCTGGCGGTTCCCAAATACCAATATGAACATGGAACAGCTCTCGGCTTTCCAAATTTATCTTCCGTTATAACGATATGTATGACTGAAATGTTCAGATATGATCATCTACTGGATAATATAATTTTGCACAAAGTTAATGCAATGAGTTAGCGAATATCACTTTGCATTTTCGCTCATTACTCGGTCATATTATGACATTCATTTACCATGGAACATTCACATATCTCTCAATGGACATATTCAGATTACAGAAATACACAATATTGATCAACCATTTGCCAGTTATTGCACATGTCAACACGGTTACTATACCCTTTAAGCTTCAGCGTTGAATTTGCAAAATAAAATAAATAATTTAATTGATCAATATTGATGGTTTACTAAAATGGTTCTTGTTGGTTTATTTATTTATCTTCGTAACAGTTATTACTAGGAAAGATGAACGATTTTTATTTGTCACGCGTGTCGCGATATCGATATCATCGTTACTTCTTCTTCTTCTTCTGGTGGTTCTGCTCAGGAGCAGGTCCTTAAGACCATCACACCTCTCTTCCCATGGCTCTTCTTTTAACGTTTTCATATAGGCCATTCTTAACAGAGTCCAACATCATGATGCGTTTCCTTCCTCCTGATCTCTTCCCTCTTATTATTCTTCCTTCTAGCATTATATAGTACCTGACAGGGGCGTCGATCACGGGGGGGGGGGGGGGGGATGGGGGGATATATCCCCCCAATATTTCAGGTGGGGGGGGGATGGCCTGTATTATCACCCCCCCCCCCCCCCAATATTACGGGTTCAAAAATATATAATAACATTAAAATTAAGGAGCATTGCCCCCTCTCATGAATGGAAGTTCTGATTATAGTCTTCTTTAAACCACTTTCTGATATTGCTAAACTGCCCAAATCCAAAATCTTCCGGGGCTGCGCCCCTGGAACCCCCACTACCAGCCCTGTACTAATTAAATAGTTTTATTCAGGACTCCTCTCTTGGCAAACTGTCAGGCGATCCTGACCCACTGTGCGTTTGCGCTTCGCTCACTAAAATTGAGCGAACTATTCAATAGTTAACTGTATTTCTGGATATTACAAAGCCCAAAGCTTCCGGGGGCTCCGCCCCCTGGACCCCCAATAAGCTTTCCAATGTGAGTATACCTTGACTTATTCTATTCAGGGTTCCATCAGGATGATTGCAATCGATAGTATTTTTATCAATCCGGCTAAAATTCATCCATACTTGGACAGTGCCCTCATCATAACATGATGCTTGCAATGTGCACTTAATAATCTTCCAATCTCTAAACAGCTAATTCAAAAGCCAATTAACTAAAGAATAGTTTACTCTATATTTACATGTAGACAACATCTTTATATCTGGATATAACAAATCCCAAAGCTTCCGGGGGCTCCACCCCCTGGACCCCCAATAAGCTTCCCAATGTGGATATCCCATGACTGATGCTATTCAGGGTTCCATCAGAATGCTTGCAATATATGTTTTTATCTGGCTAAAGTTCATATTGGACAAAGCCCAGCTCATAACATGATGCTTGCAATGTGCACTTAATAATCTTCCAATTTCTAAACAGCTGAATTCAAAAGCTTTGCCTCGCCCCCTCCCCCCCCCCCCCCCCCCCCCCACCCCCCCTCAGCCATAAAAACCCGGGCACACTGCTGGGTTGTCGCTTCGCTCCCTCGCCAGAGATGGTCAAAATGACGAATCATCCCCCCCAATGGCGAGAAGAAATCGACGCCCTTGAGTACCAGTCTGAGCAAACTATTGTGTCTAATGCTGTGTGCCACCCATTTCCTCTTTCTGTTCTGGATAATTCCAATCAGTTTCCGCTCTTCTCCAACTCTCTCACCATCGTTACATTGATATTAAAATCACCCGTTAGACATGGGAAATATTATATTCATTTGTCACTGGATCGAATATACCTGTATAATCATGCTCATGTATTGCTTAGTTTTAAACGTGCAAGATATATGCATGTAAGGAAATTATATTTTGTTATTTGTATATCAAACACACACACAAAAATGCAAGTGCTAAAAAAAAAATACAAATTTGAACTACAAAATGTAGTTGCGGAGAAGAATCGTTAAAATTGAATGAGCAAAACAAGATTCGTTGTTGCTTTATTCTTTGAATTAGATCTTCACTCAGTTTCCTTTACCAGCAAATATATTTGGAAGCGCCCTCAAATCAAAAGTATCCCAAAGTAAGTATCCAACCGTAAAATAACACTATGTGCCACAATGTGACACGCTGTGAACACACTGTGAAATTGCTGGGATACACAGTGTACGTGAGCACACTATTTTACACACTGTGGAGGCAGGCAATTTCACAGTGCGGCGAAAGTGTGCTCACAGTGTTTAACACTGTGGTCCACACTTAAAATTTATAAACTCAGTGCGATGTATTTATTTCATTTTTTCCCGATTTATTTAAACAGGGCAGCCCTTTCAGTATCGAGTACTGCTCTACCAAGGGCCCGTATCACACTGTGTTCAACAATGTTCACACTGTGTTCTTTCCGGTAGGGATCGTTATAGCCCAGGTGTCTTTTCCAACAAAATAGACAATATAACACAAACATAACAATTATTTAAGGTTGATGAATTCATTTGTATGCTTTCGATCTTTGTGGGTGTGTTTATTGATCTGCATTAAGTGCTATTTCTAGATATCACCATCTGCTGGAATTACTCTCATACGTGTCGATCGCTACGCATTAATTGTGATGCATTGATGGATATTGAAATCACCAATCGATTGATGTATTTTCTAATTAATATGTTTGCCACGATGGAGGATGAGCGATCAAACAATTAATAGTGCTTCCCCCACCCTCAAACAAACTTTGCAAAACAGATATAAATTAAAGTTGGTAATCTTCAAGCTACATGTAGATTTTATATTTACATTTCAAATAGACATCATACAGGGTATATACAAACCTTTGTATCAAATTTCGAGATCTGGTAGTGCAAGAAATAATTATAGTTCGCACCAAGGTCTTCGAAACTAAAATATTTCACGAAATTTCCGATGATTTTTATTCCTTGGATTGTGTCTTGAACTGAGTGTGAATTGAGTGTTTTGAACAAAATTGTGACCTAAATTGAGTTGTTGTTGTCGTTATTGTTTTACGGGATCTAGTAACATTATCAACATTCTCAAAAACATGAAACTTTAGCCACTGTTCTCACTTATCTCGTTATATTCGTAGTACCAGTAGACATGGTAGAAACATGAAACAACTTTCAATTTTCCTTCCTCTTTCTTTCTCTTTCCTTTCCCCTTCTCTTCCGTTATGAAGATGTATAAACATTTAGTGCATAATTATAACTGTGTACAAAGTCAGTGCAATGAGTTAGTGGATTGCATTGTTTTTTCGTTACTTGGTCACAATTGACTGTAAGTCAGAAACTTTGCGGGGAGGGGGGGGGGGGGGGGGGGTGATACGTCACTTCAACCATCATTAGCGACCAAGCGAAGCAACCAATGGGCCATGTTGCAGAAGAGCTGCAATCGATTGTAAGTTACAATTTGCTGTCAGATCTTGTTCTAAATGCGCGAATCTGATGGTTGAAAACGCTCAAAGTTTCTGACTTACAATCAATTGTAACTTACAACTCACCAATCGTCCCCCTCTCACATGGTGCAACCGCAAACACGCGTATTATATACACCACCATGGAAACCGATACTTACAAGCAACATTTTACAATGAATTGTATTTCTTTCTGCAACGGGACTTGGTGATCACTTTAGCAAGAACCCTCAAGGGCCTGTCACATTTACGGTGGTGGACGTAGTTGAACGGGGTGGAACGTAGTGGAGGCTAACGTAGTTGAACGTAGTTGAACGTACCGGCATTCCGTACCGTACCGTACAAACAACTAAGTAAAAAGTCTGTTATTATTAAAAAAAGAGCCGTTAAAACCACAAAAGCGCTTTCTAAAAACAAATTGGTTTCAACCAATTTTTTTATTTAAACAATTGTGCATGTGATGTTTTGTTAAAAAGGTAAATACAAAGAGAGATCATCAACTATTATTTAAAACCGCTTTTGTAAATCTTTGACAAAGTGTAAAGCATTTAATTTGGTTTCTTCTTCAATCATCGAATAAATGTGGGATTCCACAGTTATTCCAAGCGGACATATTTATTGATATTACAGCTGTTTCTGAACCGATTTTGATCAAATAAAGTTTATTCTATCATTAACACACACCACATTCACACACATACTCACACACACACGCGCACACACACAAACTAATACATAAACAAACACACACAAACACACACACACATGCACACACACACGCACACACACTCTTTTTTTTAATGATTTTTATTTCTCAAATTATATACAACATTTACAATTCATAAATAAGGAATAGAACACTGACATCTTACATAGAAAGTACAAACAAAAATAAACATGGAGATTATAGCAAAAAGATTAAAAAAAAGTTAAACATGCTAATTCCCCCACCCCCCTGCACACTCACCCTCATAATCACATAAGAAAATTCCAAATTTCTTTCTCCATAATTATAATAGTCGTTTCACCCACATTATCCGCTGCGTTCTAACAAATAATAATTTTTACTCCACCAAAATTATAATTTTGATACATAATTTGTCTTTGTATACGATCACACACACACACACACACACACACACACACACACACACACACACACACACACACACACACACACACACACACACACACACACGCACACACACACACACACACTCACACACACACACACACACACACACACACACACACACACACACACATCCCCACACACACATACACACACGCAAACACACGCACACACTCACAAACACACACACACACACACATACAAATGCGCACACGTACACCGTCTTGCATGTCTATACTAATTTGGGGAAGGTATGGGAGGGGGTTTACCCCATCCCACGTGGAGAAATATTTTCAATTGGTGTTTAAAATATCACTTTAGAAGTATGGTTATTACTGTTATTATTATTATTTCCATTATTATTGTTATTATTCATTTTATAAAGAATTAAAGGGGTAGCGTGTTGTTTAGCTTATGGTAAGAGAATAATAAAATAGGGTTAGATTTTTCAAAATGTCCCTTTAGTATGAAGATAATTATCATTGATAAAACTAGGGTCAAAAGCGTTGCCCAACGGTTTTGGTAAAAAGTGCAATTGCCGTTGCCGTAGCCGTAGCCCGGCCGGCCACGCGATCACGGATTCGGGCCGACGGAGTGGCCGAAACCTTCCGATAGACAGGGCAGTCGATGTACCCGACTGCTGAGCCGAGCGCGCGCAAATTATGTACCGTCTGTATACACGGGTGCGGATATCGTCAAAACGGACGAGTATTACTGCGACAAATCTACGGCAGTCCATCAGTATTCGGTGATAAAATATGAACTCGATATTCGTTTTTTTTACTAGGTAAACAGTGTTCGTTTTCTTTCAAATCTTTCAATTGTATTTTACAATGATATTGATTATAGGACTGAAGTCTCAAATGTCACTTTGTGCAATATCTGACACTTTACAGGGATCACTGTAATACACATTTGTTCTAAATGAAACTCATTGTACTCTCATTATGTTACTTAATATTTTTGTTTAATCTAATCCCAATATCACAGACGTTTACAGACTGACCAAGTATTCACACTAATACCTTAGGCTGCAATTAGGGTGCAAAACGCTGCTACAATAGCAGAACCCTTAAGGGTGCAATTCTGCGCCCCAAAATGGGGTATTTGCACCCCAAGGGTTCATTATTTTGTGCACCCCAGGGTGCAGACCCTACTTTTGTGTGCAACATTAGAAGCACACTAAAAGATGCTATTATTGTAGCAGCGTTTTGCACCCTTTTGAACCTTCATTTCTGTGTATGTTATTAATGTGACCTGTCCCGACAAAACCCTAATAAAGACGCAATATATATATTTTCTGTTTTCTATTCAAATTCTCCAAATCTCAGCTTTCCGTTGACATGGTTGATATACCGTATGACGCATTGTACTTCGGTGATAAGAACCTTATTTAAAAAAGGGTAAGAAATTCAGCAATGACATTATATTCAGTGAATCGCGAAAGAAAACGTTTTCTTTTCTCCGCTTTACATTCGACAAATGTATAAGGGTTGCATGGCAACAGATCACATATAATATTCATAATTCTACTGAGGCGTGATCAACAATTAACAATAATTATATAATAACATAATATAATAACAGTAATATAACAATGAGCAATAATACAATCACGTTAATAAAATACTATTCCTTTCTTTTTGCCACTGAAGAAGATTCTGCTAGGATCGAACATTAAGGCCCTATATTGACCCTCAAAAAATACTATTCGGTAAAATGTTTACTTCTTCCGATTACTACACGAAAGTAAAGCCTAAAACTCGTGAGTCTAATAACTCAAAGCTTTACGTGTTACGTTTAAACATATATTTGTGAATAAGTTAAGTTAATGTAAAATAGTGTTTGCCGCATTGAAACAGAAATAACGTTTAAACAGAAATACATATGCATTGTATTTACATTATGAACAAATGAATGCTATAATATTGTATATAATCTTACAATTAGTCAATATCAGAAATACTATGTTACAATCACAATTGGAAAAACAAAATGAATAACTATAACACAACCACGAATGTTTGATCTCTTCTGCAGCAATTTACACATGCAGGTGGTGTTCAAAACACAATAAATGTCATTAAGATAAATATGTATTTCATAATTATAATACTCATAAAATTAAAACGTCCACATTTTGAAATGTCAAGTTATACATGTAGTATAATACTATACAGTGCGAGTCAAAAAAAACGAAACCGGACTTTGATAGCTTATAAATCCCCAATTACAAACATATATTATGTTGATATTGATATCATGTTAAAGCTTGGGAAATTGCCTTTAAAATGATGCATCACACATTTTGATCACTTTACGCATCATTGAGCAGGACCTTATTATCCAAAGTCATGCAAAAACTACCCGTGTCTAAGTTTGCCGTTGTCTTGTTCTAAACACAACAAAAAAAGTAAGTCCCCCCTAATCAAAATAGCATAACTTTTTAACGAAAAGGTTTTGAGCAAAATAACTTGGCAGGATTGTTCCTACACTTATTGACTAACTTATATGCGAAAATAGAATTGGTCCGTCGAGTCATGCATGAGTGAGCGCACATTAAAGACAAAATTGTCACTTTTTACTCTAGTGACTTTTGAAAAGTGACAATTTTGCCTTTAATGTGTGCTCACTCATGCATGACATGGCGGATCAATCTCATTTCCACAGAGAAGTTAGTCAATACGTGTAGGAACAATCCTGCCAAGTAATTTTGCTCAAAACCTTTTCGTTTTTTTACGTAATTTTGATTAGGGGGACTTAGGTTTTTTGTTGTGTTTATCATGAATGAATGCGTCTGTTTACGTTTTTTCTTCAAATGAACATTTCAAGAATATCCTTTGGTGAATCATAACAAAATATCAGGTGGTTGCCAGTGTTTTCATGTTTATTAGGGTGGAAGGGGATCACACACTGTCCTCACATCAGCAACCACACTGTTTGGAGGCAGGGTCCCCTGAATTGGACATGCAGGATGAAGTTATCTTTGACAATCAAACAACAAATGCAACCATTCACAAAACAAGAACACTGCAAACTTGGACACGGTAGTTTCTGTATGCCTTTGGATAATTAGGTCGCGTTCGGTGAAGCGTGAGGTGATCGGAGTGTATGATATATCATTTTAAAGGACATTTCCCAAGCTTTAACAGGATACCAATATCAACATATATATTTGTATATTTGTGGATTTATAAGCTATCAAAGTCCGGTTTCGTTTTTTTTGACTCGCACTGTACAGTAATAGTATTATATCTTAAAGGGGTAGTACAGTTTTGGTAAGGCTGAAGTTTAGTAACCAAAACCTGCACAGTAACATTACAAACTAATAGTTATAACTCCACCATGCTCGAAAGGTATACAAACTTACAAACGACTAAGTAAAAAGCCCGTTATCATTCAAAAAGAGTCACAACAGGGCGCTCTCTAAAAAGGCATTGGTATCAACCATTTTCCATACAAAAGTATGCATGTGATGTTTTGTTGAAATAATGATTGAATAGAGAGATCATCAACAACTATTTAAAACCGCATTTGAAATTTTTGGAAAAAGTGTAAGCATTTTTATTTCTTTATTTTTAATCATCGAATAAATCTGGGGCCAAAATGTATTACGATCGGATATATTTATTGATATTTTAGCCATTTGTGAACCGATTTTAACCAAATAAAGTTTATTCTGCCATTAAAATTGCATGTTCTTTCAAATTTGACACTCAGTTTTTATTACCTCACAAAAAATTGTGTTGTGCAGCGCCCTCTCTACTAAAACTAAACTACCCTTCTAACGGTGCTGACGAGAAATATGTACAAGCATAAGAATGCAAAGTATGCATGTACAGCTGGTACATTCAAATAAGTATACGTGCTAAATGTAATACGATTAGAAAAATGTCTTTTATTTAGTAATTTTTTAAAACCTAATTTAATCATCATTTTGATTGTATATATTCAATAATTTCTTTTCAATCGTTTTAAGTTTCCAATCACGATCAAGATAATATTCTAATTTCGAAATAATATATGTAAATATACAGGGTGGCCCCCCAAAAAACGGAACGGGGTACTTCCTAAAATATCGTAACAAAATGATAACGTACATCATATAGAGTGTCTTTTCCAATGAAAAACGATACCAAGAACAGTCATTTTGGTCGTTTAGTGTTTGTTTTAGGGCGCTGTGAGTAACACCATGTTCCCAGGTTCCAATTTTTGCCAATTTTTACCAAGTCAGTGCCTGATAAATCGCACTTACTGCCGTCATACCATTGAACACGCGAGCAATCCTCGCGCCATTGTTACTGTGCACTCGGCCGTGTGCCGAGAGAATGGGCATGGTTGTTCGATGGTAATACGGGCAGAAAGTGCAATTTAACTGGCACTGACTTGGTAAAAATTGACAAAAATGGGCACCTGACATGGTGTCACTCACAGCGCCCTAAAACAAAAACTACACTACCAAAATTACTGTTCTTCGTATCGTTTCTCATTGGAAAAGACACCTTATCCGATGGACATAATCAATTTGGTACTTTATTTTGGGAAGTGCCCCGTTCCGTTTTTTTTTTTGGGGGGGGGGGGCACCCTGTATAGGGGAACATGATTAATATAACAAATACAATATATTAAACAGAACATGGGACATATTTTCATTTTTTAGAAAACGCAATTATATCAAATTATTATGAGATAAAAACATGTTTTTGATGAATTACTCAAACGTTGATGTGACTAGAACACAGTGTTAATAGAAAGAAAAAAAATCAAAACGTTGATCATTATATACATCCTTCAAACATGACCAACGCGTTTATAAAAGTGATCTACAGTATAGTAACACTATCAGTATCCACAAATCTTACTTAGAACGCAGCTAGGTGCGATACTTGCGTACATAAGTTGTATTCGCATTACCAATAGAAGCAGGGGTCATTTTTCTGTTTACCGAATTTCTATTTCGTTATAAAAGATATGTATAATTGATGTGTTCAGTTTTTCTACAATTACTCGGTTATATGACATTCGTTTACAATCATATGGACATTTCACACTTTATAGTCTACCAAAATTCACATTTTCAACACTTCGAAAGGTTTTGCACATTATCAATAAAGTTACTAGATCCGATTAAGAAATTGCGTATCATTAAAGTATTAGTATAAGTACAAGTGATACTGTTATTACTCTGTATGTATGTATTCCATGTATGATAAAATTCCATTGATTTTTCATACAAAATCAGCCATCTACTACAGATATACAGTTTATAGAGCTAAATCAAATTCGTAAATTTTCGAGAAAACGCGTTCAAATTTGTACGCATAAATAAAGAACAATGCCCAATCCTTCGTTAATTTCTGTATAACAACATGCGTGGCTTATTATCGTACATAACGTATTTTCTATTAATTGGATTAAGCTCTACATGTTATAAATAAGTATTCGTATTGTTACAATGAACATCAAAATAAACTTGATATTTAAAGGGATGTAGTAACATTGTCTGATTTATAATTATTCAATGCGGAAAGTCAGTGCAATGAGTGAGCAAATATCAGTTTGCATTTCCGCTCATTACTTGACCATACCAATATTCATTTAATGTGAAATAATCACACATTTCTCAGTGGACAAATCAGATCCAAACAATGCACATTGTTTTAACTATTCATCACTTCTTTTTGTTTTACAATAGTCAATAAAGTTACTACCTCCTTTAACATCCTTTTGTGATGAGATTCTGGACAATTCAATAATTGTCCACATTAAATGTTAACTTTTGTTTATTTTATGTCTAAACATTCAAGAATATGTTTCAATGACATGATGATTTGATTTAATTTCAAAGTGATGCATTGCGCGTTGGGTTGGGTTGGGAAGTCAACAAATAATAAGGTAAGGCATAATTATACGTGTAATATTATGTTCATAAATGAGCCGCGATGTGCCATTGTACAATGGCACTTGATGTCTATAGAGACATGGCCATTATATAGTTTATAATATATATAAGTATATGCATGTACACGTGCCCCTGCAATAGTCAACATAAAATATACACACAAGAGAAATATAACAAGACAGAGCTTCCCCTTTGAAGGGCAATGAAACTATGTATTTCGGTTATTATTATCGTTTAGAGGGTGAACAGACATTTGCTTTGATACATAACTTGGCAATTTTGGCCTCCTGGATCCCATGAAATCCTTACCTGAACATACCCACATTTTACTAATTCTTACGGCGGCAAAAGATGATGGGAGCGGCCATGTTCTTGTAATTACCCGACATGCTTTGCAAACTCTGACGTATGTGCTTAGGGCCGAACAAAAAGCTTTTCACTGATTTCAAAGCATCTACAAGTATTCAGCCAATGGTTTGAATTGGTGCTATTGAAATGCATTAGTGCATATCATTGACCGTAGTCCGCACAAACCTAATAATGGCGGCCTCCAGTGTTCGCGTGAATAGTGGTATACCCGATATAGTTTTCACATATTTCTTCCAAAGCAGAAATCTGAGTCGGAGTAATGTTACATATAGTAAACAGGCATATTACGATGTGTAAAGTAGGATAAGCTCTATTCTTGAGTTGCATTGCCCTTTAAATGTGAAACTCTATTTTTGCGTTCTTTTGGTCTAAAAGTGATGCCTTTGCTCTCTTCCATACAGTCGGGTATTAGTTCCTTTGAAATAGTATGGCTGCATATCTACACACAGTGTACATGTGCGGGTACATCAAGTCTAGGGAGAAATCTCGTAGTACTGGCAACCAGGACCCTGGCTGAAATAACTGGCCCCGGTCTCCACTCGGGTTTGGTTGTTCAGCTGACAGTCGCCATTCCTAAAGTTGAACGACTTGCAAGCAGCGTCCTGCATGCACTCCGCGGCGCAGTGAACCCTGTCTTTGACCAGCATGCTTCTGATCATGTGGTGCAAGAGACACCGACCAATCAGCGGTTCTCCGTTGGCGTCCCTAGCGACGGAGAAGAAGCCCGACTTTTTCTGTGGACTATTAGTGTTCGGCGCTTGCGTGGTCGGTGCTTGCGTTGTTGGAACTGGTGTGGTCGTAGGCGGGGCCTGTGTGGTTGGCAATGGTGGAACTAACACAAAACGTATTGAATAATGCAAAATCAATATCAAATATGTATACAATTTTAAGGTTTTCAATTATACACTAATGTGGTTTATTTTTAAAATGAATTAGTTGTTTATCACATAATGCGAAACTAATTTATAAACAGAGGTGCATCGCAGCGGTTGCTGTAAAATGCAAATTCAGTTACAATATTTAAATTAAATTAATATAATGAAGCACATATTTGTTGTATCAAAACTATTGAAACTATTTAAAAACAGTGGTGAACCTGATTCGATAGCGATATTAAAATTCGAACATCGCACAGATATGGAGGGGAAAATAAGTATACCTTTAAAATGAATGTGGCTATTTTTCAGAATAAGGAACCGGTGGAAGGTATAAGGTTCGGATTTGACCACATAAGCCTCTTTTTATACTATTTTTTATTATTTATACTATTATAAATGTGCAACATGGAAATGATTGTATATTTGTTTTTTATATCCTTCATTAATGAAATCCTGGTTCAGTGATTGGTCTACATAGCGTCATGTGACCAACCACAGCATTGCTATGATGTTGATGATGTTGAAAACAAAATGCCCATGGAGAAAATGTGCTATACCGTAACGTCATTCATGGCATAGTGCACTATACAATGTAAATTAAGTCATAGTCATGCGATCGATCAATGGTTTCCATCGATATCAACACGATATACACAATATCAACGCGATATATCGGATCGGTATTGCTCCCATACTTCAATGATTGCTCCTCATAGCTTTGCGTATAAACGGATCGTCGGCGCTGCAATATTGTAAACAAATAACCACAATGAAGCGTAAAGTGATAATGTATCATTTTTAAACACATTTTCACAAGCTTTAACATAATACCAATATCAACATTATGTTTAGAATTATGGCTTTCAAGCTATTAAAGTCCGGTTTCGTTTATTTTGACTCACACTGTATTATATGTGCAATCACTATCGGTTTATCAGTATATCAATGTTATAAAGTTAATCTGAGTTTACTATAGGTTTTCCCGGCCAATTTCATACTTCTATCGATCGAAATCATTTTAGGGGCATTCAAATTCCCGCGTATCGTGTTTGCAGACGAATTCGGTCATTCAATTTCACAACTGCAACATCCAAATTAATCTATTGGCACCCATTTATTTAATTAGAGCAATCCAAATCATGGAACATGCAACTAATTTCGTTTTGGGGCACGTGTATTCATGTTTCATGCATTCAAATGAATGATTCGTCAGTTGAGCTTCTTTTTTGCATCCAATTTCGCAAACAAGTTCACAAGTCGTGCAAACAGTTTCATTATGTAGCGTTCAACCACACTTACTCACACAACCATAAAAGAAAGAGGGACAAAATTGGCCGGGGGTCCAAAGTCGCAGCATAATTATGCACAAGTGTGCGGGAAGTGCACATTGCAAGCACAAAGTCCATTGCGACAGGGGTCCAGGCCTTGACGTTTTTGAGTATTAAATGCATTCTCGACCCATTTTTCATAATTCTTCCAAAATTACTAGGTAAGATTTGGTCAGATTTACGTTTAAATGTTGTCTCTATACATTTAATAAAATAAAGTAAAGTTTAAAAAAAATAAAAAAAATAAAATAAAAATTATCATAGTTCGCCAGTTGAGCATCCTTTTTTGCATTCAATGGCATATTATACGCAAACAAGTTCGCACTTCGTGCGAACAGTTTCAATCTATGTAGCGTTCAACTACCATACTTGCCAACTGTCCCGTTTTTATCGGAATTGTCCCGTTTTTTTAATGTTTTAGAAGTGTAAAATCGGGACGTCCCGATTTGTAAGTAAAAAAAAAAAAATAATATATATATATATATATATATAAGCGAGAAGTGAACTAATACATACAGCTTCAGTTTCTTCCATTATATAAATAATTGCAAGGAGTAATCATAAATGATTGAGAAGGAAGAATAATAGTAGGCGTAGCTTAATAAGCAATGTTCCTCCTTTTAATCCGCCAAATGAAAAAAGGCACTGGTCGAAAAATTGGTCTCCGCCAGGACTCGAACCTGGGTCTCCGGCATATATATATGTTCTAACTAATACTTGAATCACTCTATTGTGATCCAGCTGAAGTAAGGCGGCTTGCATTGTTCGTAACTCCTTCCCCATGAATACTTGAGCACAAAGGGCCGAGAGATTGGCTTGAAGGATTAAAGGGAGGAACATTGCTTATTAAGCTACGCCTACTATTCTTCCTTTCAATCATTTATGATTATTCTTTGCAATTATATATATATATATATATATTTTTTTTTTTGTGCGTATAATATGCCATTGAATGCAAAAAAAGGATGCTCAACTGGCGAACTATGATAATTTGAATGCATGAAACATGAATACACGTGCCCCAAAACAAAATTGGTTGCATGTTTCATGATTTTGATTGCTCTGATTAAATAAATGGGTGCCAATCAATGAATTTGCATGTTACAATTGTGAAATTTAATGACCGAATTCGTCTCCAAACACGATACGCGGGAATTTGGAGGCCCCTAAAACTAATTTGATCGAGAAAAGTACGAAATTGGCCGGAAAAACCTATATTAAACGTAAATTACACAAACGTGATAAAATTATCATAGTCCTACGGGAAAACACAGCATTGCTGCAGCTTAATATTTTTTTACAATCGCCATGTTTGATTTCCGACCATTTTATACTATTATGGCTCTTGTTGATTTGATAAGAGTCGAACATTAGTTTAATATAGTGTATGTGTCATGCATCATATTACTAAATACGTTGCAAACAGTATGGATATCCGTAGTATACAGGGTAGCCCAGAAATAACAGAACGGGGTACTTGCGATGATAAAGAAACGTACAGACTAGGTTCATTGGATAGATAATCTCTTAAAAGGAAATATCATACCAAGAACAGTAACTTTGGTCGAGTAGTTTTTGTTTTAGGGCGTCTTAAATGACCCCATGTCAGGGTCAACTTTTTTCTAGAAAGTCGATGCCTGAAAAATAGCAATTCATGCCCGCCATAGCATCAAGCAGTGAACAAGACAAATATTTTTGTCCATGTACATTTAGCTTTAAAACCGTGAATGCACATGGACAAAAGAGTTCGTATTGATAGCTGATTGGTGCCATGGCGGGCATGAATGGCTATTTATCAGGCACCGACTTCCTAGAAATTGATAAAAATTTGACCCTGACATGGTGTCACTTAAGACGCCCTAAAATTAAAAAAAAACCTAGACCAAAATTACTGTTCTTGGTATAATATTTCCTTTTAAAAGATTATCTATCCAGTGAACCTTGTCTGTAAGTTTCTTTATGATGGCAAGTACGCCGTTCCGTTATTTCTGGGCCACCCTGTATTGGTACACATATTGAAGTACATGATGAATGATGTCCCTCCTTAATGTGGAAATAACTCATTACATGTTTATACTTATACAATGTTTATTTGAACAATATTGTATAATGCTAATAAGGCGGCAAGTGTTAAAAGCTACGGAATTACCTTCACAGAGAGATTGGACTAGTGATTGAGTACAAGCAATGTTAGCCAGCAAATTGGATCCAACTGTAACAGATACACAGTTTGTACTGGTATCGGTGCCTGGAGCAGAGTTCCACCAGCCTGTGTGAATAGAAACACATAACAAAATATGTGACAGCCATTATCATTATACAATAGGCATTGAACTACACATACAATCAAATACAACAATTTGTATATCTATATTACTCCATTATTATCTGCTACGGAGGGTAAAATAGGCCACAACCGAATTTCAGAAAAATGCTCGAAATAGTGGTGATACCAGCCGCGGACAATAATTATTTTCCAAGTGTGTGATTTTTGTTTCTAGTTCGTATTATGTTGCTTGATGACTATTGCGATCTTATTTTCGCAAGCAATACTTGAATAGTGAGTATCGCTAGATCATTGAAAAAATCGAACATCAGAACTTTCTTTCAGGGTTCTTTCATGGTTCGGAAATGAAACATTTCTTTTTTTTATTCTAAATTTTGATTGATTTTGTTTTTATCAACTGAAGATTAACTTATAATTCCGTGTATTTTATTATATAAAAATAAATATAATAGCTTGTTATTACGTAAAGAAAAAGTTACTTGTATATTATGTTCCTTTGGTATACTTTGTCAGATATTGATTGTAATTTATTTGTTGAATATAATTTGTATATTATTGTTGAAAAGGGAAACAAAACCTGAAACTTGAAACTATTAGCTTGTTTTGTATGACATTCAATGTTGACTGATTTGTATCATAATTACCATTACTAAGCTGCGTCACATCATTACAGGCAAATGTTCCTTCTTCCGCGTCATCCGTACAGCCGACCCACACAGAATTAAAAGGAGAAATGTTATTTGAGACATACGTTGCGCTACCGACAGCTTCCCTCTCAGCATTGTCATTGGGAACGAACAGTTGCCCTCCTATCCCTGCACACGATGTGACCGCATCGGCATACGTCACATAGGAAGT